>CAJVPY010004377.1:0-12710 GCA_910591965.1 Dentiscutata erythropus | reverse complement strand
CCAGTGGGATTTGAACTCTAGACCTGCCACTTGGAGAGGGTGATGACTAGACCACTACACTAAGTCGCCACACCTCTTTGTAGTATAGCTTGTATTTTTTTATAATTTATTATAAAATTTATTACATAAAAATGATCTTTTGTTTTGTTGATTTTTCCCTTTTCTGTAGCACCAAGCCCATATATTTATATAAATCATTAAATAAAAATGAATTTTTTAAAAAAACTAGTTACTGGACATTTAATAACACATGAAGAGGACTCATAATAGGTAGAAACGCTATGACGAATTCAGAAATATTTGGATTATTCAAAAGAACTTTTTGAGCTATGGCCTTATGAATATAGAATTGACCAGGCCAGTCCACAATGACAGAAACTGCAAATCTGAAAAGATATTCTCATTGGCTTCTAATCATATACAGTTCGAAATAACTCCAGATATCCATCAATCCCTTTAAACTATATTCGATAAAATCAAAAAGAATACAATTTTTAATATGCCATTTACTTTTTTTTTCGCTAATCTATCATCATAGCTATATAAAGAAAGTTTTTTAAAAAGTTCAAGATCAGAATATTCTCTTTTTATACAATCTTTTATAAAATTAAAATAAGAAACACCCAAATTTACAATAAACCACTTATCTATATGTTTTATAACTAGATCTCTATTAATGACTTTAGGATTAAGTACTTGGTGCTATATGAATTGGTAATGATGTATTGGTAATACAAATTTGGTGTGGGATATGAACATTGTAATAATTATCAATATTAAGTATAAGAGCATTGTTTAAATACTCTATAAGATCATTTCTAATATGTTCTTCATGCGATTCTGATATCTTCTTTTTTTTATGATTTACTATTCTTGCTATTGTACTTATACCAATATTTGCCATAGAGTTTAAACCTTCAACATTAGTTCCTGCTGAATATAATTAAAATACAAGATCTGACTTAAAAGCGTTAATGTGTGTATTATTTAACGAGGCAAGAATATAACAAATAAAAACCATAATTTTTTTTATATACTTCATAGTTTTTGGCTAGTATATTCCGATGGACATGCTGCTAAATATAATTGATCAAAAAAGCAACTCAAGTTAGAATCTTGGTTTTCAAGTAATTCTCTTAATTTATCAAAATTATAAATAGGTTTTTGCTTTTCTATAACTTCTCTAGTACTAAGAATTTTTACTATAGATCTTATAGCTTCAATGAGTTCAAAATTATTCATTTTTTTTGGTTCTATTTTTATAACATCTAGCTCAGTTATTTCTATAGTTTCTTGATTAGTAATTTTTTTTCCTCTTTTAAGAGGATTCAATACATAATTCATATAACAATGGTTACAAAATAATATATTGTAACATAGAAAACCTAGGTTGGTTAACTATATTACTTGACTTAATGTGTAGAGGGTAAGAAATGTGTAGAAGGACAGAATAAACTAATACAAGAACTAAAACAAAATATGGGATAAAACACAAAAAATCTAAAAGAGAATACTCAAGAATGATAATAAAGCAATATAACTAAAACACAATAAAAAAAAGGCTTACACAATGTAATGGGTAAAGGAATAAAAACAAAACAAAAATATAACCAAAATACCAAAAAGAAGGCCTTCACAACATAGTAGGTGAAGGATAAAACAAACTAAAATATAATAGAAATACAATAAAAGAGAGCCTTCACAACGTAATGGGTAAAGGATAAAAAAACAAAACCAAACAAGACAAAAATATAAAACAAACACAATAAGAAAAGCCTTCACAATGTAATGGGTAAAAGAATAAGAACAACACTAAAACTAAACAAAAATATAAGGAAAACACAATAAAAAGAAGCCTTCACAATGTAAGAGATGAAGGATAAAAGATATACACAATGTAGTAAAAGTATATTCAAAAATAAGTATCAGTTTATTAGATAAAGAACAGGACTTGGAGGTAGAAATCTAAGCTAAAGAAAGGGCTTTAAGATCAAAGAAACTTTTAATAAAAGTTTAGATAAGAGAACCTTTAATAAAAGTTTAGCTAGAAGAACCTAACCTGCCTTGGGGAAAAAGGCAGGGTTTATATAGCTTTTTAATATGCTAAGAACATGTTATTGTTACCTTAAAAACATATCAAGGTACTATAGTAAGATACTATGACAAGGTACTATGCTAAAATACTATGCTAAGATACTATGATAAAGTACTATAGCAAGGTACTATAATAAAGTACTATGCTAAGATACTATGCTAAGGTACTATAGCAAGGTACTATGACAAGGTACTATGCTAAGATACTATGCTAAGGTACTATGCTAAGGTACTATGCTAAGGTACTATACTAAAGTACTATGCTAAAGTACTATGCTAATATACTATGCTAAAGTACTATGATAAGGTATTATGTTAAAATATTATGCTAATATAACTCCAATTACAAAATGGTAAAAAATCTACTAATAAATCTAATATTATACATTTGAATCGTGGTACTTAAACTAGGCTATAAATAGTAATTTGTGTAACTATACCAATGCTAAAATATAGTGATATAACAATATGTTCTTTCCAACTTTCTCTTGCCAAACCTTTATTTTGAATTTCTTTCCATATTTTGTCTTTTAACTGGCAAAACTTTTTTGAACCAGACTTCTTATTTGAAGTATTTCTTATTACTTTCCATTTTGAATATAAAGTTAATGCTGTGAGATTCAAAGAGATTTAACAGATATTGTTTTCTACGGTATGAAAGCTTCAAGTTTGCTTAATATTGTATTAGCTTATTATGCAAGTGAGTAATACAAGATGTTCTAAATACTTTAAAAGAATATAAAAAAAATTTTTATAAGTTGTGTAATGTTAAACGAAAATCTACATAGGGCACTGTCTATGCTGAAATAAGTATGTCATATGTATATTTGTTGTTTTATTGTTAAATTAGTATCTAACTCATTACTAGAATTGATTATCTTGATTTGAATATTTGTTTATTTTCAAATGTGATTGTTTGTTTGTTGTATAAGTAATCTGCAATTTAGAGTCAATAGCAAATCCCAAAAATTTTAAAATTTTCAAAATTTTTGATAGAAAGTAAAGTTTTTCCTATGTATTAAAAGCCTGAGGTTGTGTAGAGCAAGGCTGTTTTACTAAAGTAGAGTTGTGTTTCTTGCATAAAAATTTTTTTTAATGTTGTTTCTACTATTTACTTAGTATAAAACTGTTCTACTTTTGTATTTTCTTTAGCTCTAGTTTTGGTATTAGTAATCATCAGAAAGAGTTGCTTATTTCTATTTTTACTTTTGTCTAAGTTTATATATTAATTTAACAACATTTTAAGTTTTATATATATTAACTTTATTAATTAATTTAATCATAAAAATCATAAAACTTTGATAAAACATTATTTTTTAAAAATCTGAAAAACTTTGAAAAAGATAAAAAAAAGATAAAGAAGTTCATAAACTGTTATTATCATAGTAGTTAAACTAAAAAAACTAGCTGCTTTTTTAGTAAAAAAATTTGCTATAAGAATAATAATAAAGAGTTAGAAACAGGAGAAAAAAAAACAGAAGAAGATACTAAATAGCATATTGTTATATTTTTTAAAATAGCTTAAAATTTTATTATTTATATTTTATAATTTATAAATTGTTTTTTATAATAAAATAAATATATGTATAAATATGTAATAATCAAAAAAATTCTTTATATAAACAATAATTATTATTTTTTTAAATTGATCTTTAGTATAGCTAGGCAATATAGAATTATTATAAAATTATAATATATAAAAATAGCTATTTAAAGAAATTTATAAATAGTTAGAGTTAGGGTGAGGTTAAAGTTTAAATTAGAGTTAGATTATAGTTAGAGTTAGAGTTTATTATATTTTAATCTTATCATATTTCTATATTGCCTAGATATACTAAAGAAGATCCTTTTTTTAACTTTATTTATAAATCAAATTTGAAATATTAATAATTTATTTAAATATATTATAATTTTTAAAAAATTTTTTTTTGATACATCTTTTGACACCAAATTCAGACAAAATGATATTTAATTTCAAACAAAATAATATTTAATTTCAGACAAAATAACATTTAATTTCATACAAAATAATATTTAATTTCTACAAAATAATATTTAATTTATAAAAGGTAACATTTAAATTCATACAAGCTAATATTCAAATTCATACTATAGAGCTCCTAAAACATATACCTTAAAATTCTTACTTCGTAGAGTAAACCGGAAAAGTGTTTGTATAATGTTCAATGATAATACTATAATGTCTCGAAGAAAACATTTGATTTGGTGAAGCAAATATGTAGGTTATTAATTAAGATGTTTATAAAACACCTTACAACTTAATAAATGTTTATGCTTTTATAATAATTACATATCTACAGAATATGCTATATTTGCTAAGTATACTAGTTATTTTATATATGCTAGTTATACTATTTCACTCAATTTTATTACTTATACTAAATTTATCTGATATGTTACTTTCATTAAATCTGCTATATTTGCTAGATATACTAATTATATAATATAAATAATTATGCAATTAATTCACTATTTTGCATCTAATGCATCGTCAATCTATTTTTTTTAAAAAAAAAAAACTTCAGCAATCATGCTAATACTTTATTAGGTATAAAACTCCTATATCTATTTTATATCTATTTCATAAGTAAGCTAACTTTAACTCTGGGCTAAACATATTACTCTTAAAATTACAAGTATTGACTTATTTAGCTCTTTGCAACAAAAGTCTTCTATAATAAAAGTCTAAATTACCCACCTATATGTGATCTGCTATAATAAAATTTTTCTCAATATTAAACCCTCTTATTAGCAAAAAAATCCAATATATTACTAAGTAGCATTTACAGCCATTATGATTGCCTCCTCTTTTTTGAACCTTAAATCTTCTCCTTCTAACTTCCCAAGTAGAAAGAAACACTCCTAACTACTCAACTAAAAAACTTCAAGATCAAAGAAAAAAAAAGAAAAGTTTAAAACCAAAAAGGGAAAATACCTAAACGAATATCACAAAAAAAACTATATAAAAAACCTACAAAGAAAAAAAGAAAAAAAAGACAGGATAAAAAAAAGAAGAACCAAAAATGACAAAAGCACTATTATAACCTATGCCAGGTTAAAAAAATATTATATATATAATTTTGGGATGATGTATATCTTATATGATACTAATAATAGCACCTAAACTAAGTATGAACTTATTCACAAATTAAATCCAATAATAAAATTCACCACATGTTTCGCACATGTTTGTTGTTTCTCTAATTCACCATATCGCAATAGCAACTATTAAAAATAGAAGTAGTAAACAATGTTGATTGTTTGGAGGGGTAGCCAAATCCTTAGATTTTTTAAAAATTTTGTAAAAAAACGCTGCCAGAATAAAATTGAATGCAGGATTATTTGTTGTCTACCTAGAGAGCCAGAATACCAAAACAACTTCATCAATAAACAAAAACAAAATTGCTATTAAAATTTTCAACAACAAGAGCGCCTCCAACTTGCCAGTTATCTTGTATACGAATGCTTTTGACTTGCATGCCGAAAGTAAACAAGGAGTCTCCCAAATAGAAAAGGTTGATCTCAAATATTTTACTTACAAACCATTGTATAAAAGTGTCTGCTTTTTCTACTATCTCTAACAAAATTTTTGTTTTTTGTTAGCTGGAAAATTTGGTACAGATGATTGTTGGAAAGAGTTGTGTTTCTAAAATTCATTTTTTATAGCATCATTGATCTATTTTGATCATTACAATACAAATTGACATTTAAATTTGTACAAAATAATAATTAAAATAAATTTGATTAAATTGTAATATTTTATAATTTAGTAATCCAATTTTAATAATTTGGGTACTATTTAAATTCTTTTAATGAAGCAATTTAAATTATCCAAACTAGATTACTAGATCACAAGATATTATGATTTATTTAACCTTATTTTAATGACTATTTGCTAACTGCCCCCCTGGTTATGTCACCAGGGGTGCTATATCTCAATAATGTACTAAGTAAATGGGATCGAGTACTCTAAGTAAAAATGGTCAGAAATCCTGAAAACCTTATGAAAACTGAAATCGGGACCTAATATCTAATATATATTATATTATATAAAAAAAAAATAATTT
Source organism: Dentiscutata erythropus (assembly GCA_910591965.1). Lineage (NCBI taxonomy): Eukaryota > Fungi > Glomeromycota > Glomeromycetes > Diversisporales > Gigasporaceae > Dentiscutata > Dentiscutata erythropus. Next base: position 6,528 of record CAJVPY010004377.1, on the reverse strand, counting down.
TTAATACCCTACCCTAACCCTAAATTTTAATAGGGGTGGTTACATCACCCTGGTTAAAAATAGTTAAAAACTATTTTAATTGTTATTTTATACAAATTTGAATATCAAATTGTATAAATTTAAATATCAACTTGTATAAATTTAAATATTACTTTGTATAAAATTAAATGTCATTTTGTATAAACTAAATATTATTTTGTATGAAAATAAATATTATTTTGTCTAAAATTAAATATTATTTTGTTTGAAATTAAATATCATTTTGTTTAAATTTGGTGTCAAATAGTATAAATACTTTTGATACCTAGTAATATTTTCAATAGTTATCTTTCTAAAACTTTTTATTTAATTCATTTTATACATAACTTTTCAAACAAAATTTATTTTGATGAAAGCCTTTGCAGACTTTATAGCTAAAAAATATTTTTTGAAGATATTTAAACCTTTTTTTGTTGTTTACTTTTTAAAACATTATAATTTGGTTTATAATTTTTTTTTTTATATCTTTGGCAAGTCTCGTCATAACTTTGGTCCTAGCTATTATATAGTTGACTCTAGTACACATGCTACTTAGTGTTACAGGACCTTCATAACCCATACGGGTATTATGTGTTATCCATCTGGAATTCTGTTGCCCAACATTCTCTGGTTCCCTCATTAGGGCCTAGATCTAATCGCCTGCACGACACTCCAGAGAGGTCGAATCACCTTTCTATTATACTGGGATTTCACCAGCCAATCCGGTGTTACTACGAGTTCTTGTAGTATCTTTATCAGACTCGGCCTCACATTATGTTTCGTGACTTCAGTTATTTCAAAATGGGGTTTTAACACACCTAGTTTTACAGCCACAACTTCTCGGAATAACTATTCTCCAAATATGTCTATCTGTAGATGTCCTGAGTTCCCTGTACCCCGCAGTGTTTCATATTTAGGTTTTCATTATTTTGCCGCTAGGAGGAATTGAACTGGCAACCTTCTGATTTGCAACCTAGAAGCATAACTGCTATACTATCGATCCACAGATCCATAATTTGGTTTATAATATACAAATGTTTTTAAATATTTTAAAAGTATATAAAAATCTTTGTCTTTAAAAAATATATTTTTATGATATTTGAATTTTTTTTTGTTTGTTTACTTTCTAAACCTTTTTATTTAGTTCTTATATATTATACTTATTATTTTGTTTTTAAATCCTAATATGCTATTTATTAAAGTGAGTATTATTTTTAAGTATATTAATGAAGTTTTTCTTTATAGTAAGTATAATTTGGTTATTTCTTAACTATTTTATAAAGTCTTGAAAATTCATATTTTTTTATTTTTTCAAATTATTTTTTATATTCAATTTTGTTATAGCTAGATTTAAAATATTGTGAAAAATTGCAGTACTTTATAACTTGGTAAATTCACATATTCTTACTATGCAAAATCTCTTTAACAACTTGTAGAAAAAAGCTAAGAATTATTAATTTGTTTTATAAAATGTTATAAATTTTTATTATTAATTTATTTATTGTATATTATTTTTATAGAGTATAATTAATTTCATTATTATTTATTAAAATATATATAATTTTTATATAAATAATTTAATTTATCTTTATTTTTAACTACTTCTAAATTTTCCTTAGTTCTTCAAAATATTTTTATTTTTATAAATATTTTTATAATTGTTAGTTTATAAGTATATATATTAAATTTACTTTATTTTTTATTTATTTGTTAGGTTTTATTAATTAACAAGTAGTTTCTTTTGGCTTTTTGTATTAAACTTTATTTTTTTTATATATTTTCTTTTCTTTCAATTTGCTTTAAAAGATTATAATATTTTTTTTTCCTTTGATAACCTCGTACTAATTTATTAGAATTTTAGTAATTTACAAAATTAACCATCTAATTTATGAATTAGGCAAATACCCAGCTGCTATAGAAGTGCCCAAGTATGGTTATCATACTGATATTGCCAACAAGCTCTACATACAGTAATACTCATATTTAAAAACTTGCTATAGCTTGGTACTCGCTATCTACATTCGAACTAATTATATTTTACCTTCTTTCAAGACTTATTCCACAAATATTCGGGCAGAATATATTTTCTCCTACTTCTACATAGTACAAACATATATGCCAATTTACAAAAAAAAGATTTCTTTTAAGAGCTGATCCTTTCTTTCAAGCTTATCCCACCTTAAATTTTAGTAATATCTTCCCAAACTCAATCCACTTAAATCCCAGCAGATTATACATATTACCTCCTACTTCTACATAAGACTAACATATGTACCAACATTATGAAGAAAGGTATATTTAAAAAAAATTTCTAAAAGCTCTTTCATAACTGAAAAAAAATAGAAATTGTTCTAAAAAAGAAAACAAACCTCAAAAAAGAAAATGAAACAACAAGAAAAAAAAGGAAAGAAAAACCTAAACCAATTCTAATATAAATGAAAATAGATAAAACAATTAGAAAAAAGAAAAAAATTAAGCAATCCGACACACTATTATAACCCATACCAGATGATTTTAAAAATTATATATTAGATGCAACATTTGTATATCTTTGTTATAAGACTAAACTTAACATTAAAATTCTCTCTGACCCATTTTCAAATCTTTTTAATAACCTAGTTCATATCTCAAACCAAGTGCTGCTGTTGTACTAGGATCTGACTCTCCATATATGGCGCCAATGATAACAAAAATTGTAACATTTCTGTAAAGGCGCTATCACTTGGGTACTCATGTCTCAAGCCACTTGATGCCACTACTAGGGATTCCTTTTTTGACCGAGACTCGTTCCAGGCCCATATAATATATTCATCTCCAAACACATAGTTGCTATCTACTGGTCTATCTGGATTTAGTAAGTAAACAATGCTGATCTTTTAAAGAGGGTAAGCCAAATTCCCACTTTTATGAAAAAATTTTGAAAACTGATAGAAAAACAATAAGAAGTAAAGAGAGACCACTTGAGCTTTAAACCAATTTAAAGAAGTGTGAGTTTTCTTTTCTATAGTCAAAACCCACTGCCCAACACCTGCTTAATATTTTTTTGGTAAGTGATAAACTCTGGGCTTGTTAGCAGGTAGCATTTGGGAACAACCTCTAAATGACAAGTGCCAAAACTTTGCAGTAAGTGATAAATTCTAATCCTGTTAGCAAGTAGCATATAAGAACTACTTTTAAATGACAGGTGCTAACTTATTGTCTAGTATGTCAAGTGCTAGCTTGTAAGGTCTCTTTTTGCAGTAAAATGTTTTTCAAAAAATGTGGTTCAAGTAATCATTGGAAAGAGTTTTTCCATAATTATAAAAAAAAATTATAATATTATATAATTACTTAAAATATTTTTGTATATAATTTTTTAAATAAATATAGAAACTACTAAACTATTTACAACTTTTCTGTATATTTATAAAAACAATAAATTATTATCTTTTTTAGTAAATTTATTTTGAAAATTTTATATTACTGCATTTTTAATTTATAATTTATATATTTTTGCTTTTTATCAATGCTTTGTTATAAATAATATCATATTGATTTACACAAATTTATACAAATTTTTACAAGATTTTGATATTTGTTATTTATAAATATCTTATAGTTTTATACATGTTTTTACTAGTTTTCAACAATTTATATTCTACTATATTTAAATTTACTATGCCATAAATATTTGTAATTATTACATCTATATAATATTCTGAAGTTACTATAGTATAAACTTTCGTAATTATTACTTTAATATAATATTCCAAACTAGTGTCTGAAATTGAGTTGTGGAGTTTGCAGATTACAACAAAATTTTATATTTCTGCAACCAAAATCTAAAGTGTACTTGCAGCTTTTGTATATAAATTTTGATTAAATTTTCATGTATGCAACTAAATTTTTATAAATTTTTATAATCTGCAAGTTGTTATTTTAAATTGGTTGCAGCCTGCAACTAATTTAAAAATTGAATTTCAGATACTGCTCTAAACCAATCACAAGTTTTTTGTAAGTTTATACTTGTATAAAAACTTATAAAGGTTTGTGTATATATTTTTTTACTAATGTATATATAATTTAAAATATGCAAATATATTAAAAATTATTATTTTAAAAGCTTGAATATTATTATTCTGTATTTTCTAAAAGTTTATTTATAATATTATCTATATTAAAATAAAATTTCACAACTTTCAATAATTATTATAACTTTTAATATCTTCTTTTCTACTGTTTTTAACTATAGAATTATTTAAATTAATTAAATTAGAGGTCCTATCCATTAACTGTTTATCTATTTACTTATTGGATATCTGATTTTTATAGATAAACAGTTAAAATAGATTAATAGATAGATATCTGGTTATTCAATAGATTATCTGATTGTTTATGCAAGAAATACAATATTATATAAGATATTATTTGAAACCTCTTTGCATATTTTTATGCACCCCTTGTATAATCCCACATAATTATGCATAAAATATGCACAATTATGCACAATTATGCAAGGGGTTTCTAAATATATTTATTTGTTTGGATATCTGTTTGGATATCTGTTGAATATTTGTTATAGATATATCAGATAATCTGGATAAATTTTTTGGATATCCAATATAATCAGATAGATATCTAGATCTAATAATGCAGATAAATAGATGGCAGATTTATCCAGATAGGACCTCTAAATTAAATCAACAATTTTAAAATTTTCAACAATTTGTTGCTAAAATTTGATATTAATATTTTTATAGATTGGCTTATAAGGATCTTTCCAATTAGCAAATACAGTTTGTTTTAGAACACCATTATATAGATCTCAAATTAAATATTTATTATTATGAAAATGTAATTCTTTAGTAATATTTTAGAGCTACTATAAATGTATTTTTGTCATAGCTTTTAATTTTGTAGTTTGAAGTCATATTTTTCTATTATTATAGAACTATTTTAAAACTGAAAAAGTATATTTACAAGAAGCTTGTAAAGGTGTTATTGAAAATATCATCTTGCAAATTTTTGCAAATGAAAATAATTGTTATCAATAATAAACCATCATAGTATTGGCATTTGATAAATATCATTATAAGGAAAATTAAAAGACTTATTTTGAGCTTTATATCTACAAATTAATTTTTTACAATCATGGGAGTTGTTTTGTTTTATTATTTAATTGTTTTGAATATAATTAAAATGCAAATTTGCAATATTAAAAAATTTAAAATCTTTTAAACTATTTTTACAGTATTGAGAATAAAGAAAATAGACAAGCAAATAAATATTTATATCAAAATTTGTATATTGTTTGTTAAAAATATTAATAGCATTTATCTTAATTGAATTATTATTTAGTAACTTATTAATTGTAGCATCTAATTCTATTAAATTAATAAAACAATCAGCTAAATAGGAAATCATAATTCTAATATAGTTATTATTTCTTTAATTAGATGAAATATTGCAATTATTTAACAACAAGTACTAAAAAAGTTTTAACTTCATCTTTTAATAACTTGTAAACTATATTATTTGTAATTGTATTATAATTTTCATCAAGAATTTTATCAAAAACAGGTTTGTATCAAATTAAAAAATCTGCAATGCCAAAAGCTGAAGCCTATCTGGTTTTAGTAAATAATTCTAAACAACTATAAATATTTATAGTATTTATTCTATCATGAAGTAATTGACTTGCAAGATGTGATTTTTTAAAAAAACTTATTACTATACTTGTATTTGTTAAATTAGCTTTAATTGATAGATTATTAACAAGATCACTTGAAATTAAATAAAACCAATACACTATATATTGAATATTTATAATATGTAGATAGGTTTTTCTAGACATCTCTAGCTAGAGATATATAACTATATATCTCTGGCCTTTCAGCCAATTAAAATAGAAAAGTCACGTGATTTCTATTTTTGATGATCGTGATAACGCCAGACAGGTTGGCTACTTTTGTGTAACTCAGATCTAAGATTTCTTGATCTAACGATTTATAAAAAAAAATAAAAATTTTAAAAACTTTGAACAAATGTATCTCTACAATCACTCAACCAAGGTTGATGAAATTTTTTTTATTTGAATTCTATGGATTTATAGAATTTAAATAAAAAAATTTTCATCGACCTTGGTTAAGCGTTGCAGAGATACATTTGCTCAAAGCTTGAGTAAAATCAAAATGCCTGTCAAAATATAAGCTGTGTCAATTTTTTAAAAAACTCTGAGCGAATATACCTCCACAACTACTTGACCAAGGTCGGTGAAAATTTTTTTTATTTGAATTCTATGAATCCATAAAATTCAAATAAAAAAAATTTTCATCTATTTGGTTAAGTGGTTGTGGAGATACATTTGCTCAAAGTTTGAGTAAAGCCAAAATGCCTGTCAAAATAGAAGCTGTAGCAATTTTTTTAAAAGCTTTGAGTGAATGTATCCCCATAACCACTTGACCAAGGCCAGTAAAAATTTTTTATTTGAATTCTATGAATCCATAGAATTCAAATAAAAAAATTTCATCA
>CAJVPY010004376.1:0-12710 GCA_910591965.1 Dentiscutata erythropus | reverse complement strand
AATCATTATTAAAATGTTTTTATAATATTTTTAATAATATTGAAATAATGTTTTAAAAACATTTTTAAAAAGCTTATAATATTTTTAATAATATTGAAATAATGTTTTAAAAATATTTTTAAAAGCTTATTTTAAATTGGTATTAAAATATAATAAGAGAGCTACTATTTCCACCATGGCAATTTGCTATTTCCACTATGGTTATACAAGATTTTCTATTTTTAGACAATAATATAAAAAACTCATAACCTTAACACTAACCCTAATCTCTAATTCTAACACTAACCCTAACCTCTAACCCTACTAACCCTAACCCTAAAACTAACTAAGTAAACTTGTAGAGAAGACTTTTCTGGTTCTAATGGTGGCTAAATCATCAAAATTGGCTTGGTGGATCCCAAGATATTTGGGGTTAAAGTAGGGTGTGTAGCATAGAGCTCACTGGCATGCTACCATGGCATGCCTACAAAACCTAAATGGTCTATAGCCATGCCATTTATTATGTTTTAATATAAAAAATTAAAATTCAAAGAAAAATTAAACCAAAGTTCTGAAATATTCTAAAGATACTGCATATTTGGCAAAAGTTGCTATATAGTAAAGTCCAAATTTTACTATATAAATCAGTTATAAGTGCTTAAGTAAATATGTTTAGAAGATCAAAATATATATTCAAAATTTTTATACAAATTGAATTTTTTTGTTAAATGTAAAATTAAAACTTAAATAATAAAAAGTTCTCTAATTTCTATGAAACTTTTAAAGTATATGCAATTTGTTCTCTTGAACAAGTTTACTTAAGCGATTATAATCGATTTACTTAGTAAAATTGGTCTTTGCTATGCAGTGACTATAATTAATTGGGGTAGAGTAGCTTATTTTTGAAAATATATTTGATATGGTATAAAACTGTACATATATAACTGACCAATCAAAATTAGGTATTTTCACGTGATTTGGTGGCATGCCTGGCATGGGTTTTGGCAAATGGCATGCCATCTGGCATGCAAGAATTTTTAGCCATGCCAAATACCCTAGGTTAAAGGCATGAACATAAAAATCTACAAATTCACTGTTACACAAAGTATTATAGTCTATAATACTTATATTCGCACCTTTAACCCAAATAACTTGGGATCTACCAGGCCAATTTTAATGATCTAACCACTATTAGAACCAGAAAAATTTCCTCTACAACTTTATTTAGAGTTAGAAGAAAATGTTTACTTATTAAAAACTTCTTTAATTTTTAAAAAACTAACTTTAGCTTTAATTATTCTAATTTTAACACTAAAGCTAATAAGTAAATATTTCTTTAACTCTAAGTAAAGTTGTATAAGAGATTTTTCTGGTTCTAATGGTGGTTAGATTATTAAAATTGGCCTGGTGGATCCCAAGTTATTTGGGTTAAAGGCGCGAATATAAGTATAATACTTTGTGTAACAGTGAATTTGTAGATCTTTATGTTCGCGCCTTTAACCCCAAATATCTTGGGATCCACCGGGCCGATTTTGATGATCTAACCACCATTAGAACCAGAAAAAAATATAATATTTTGTGTAACCCATGGTGGAAATAGCAAAATACCATGGCCATCCCTATATATATATATTATAATTTATAGTTATTATGTTGGTCTCCATTGGCTCCATTGGCAAATAATTCCCAATGGAGCAATGGAGCAATGCCAATGGAGGTCTTCTCCATTGGGTCCAATGGATAAATGTGCCAACCCTGTCTATAGATGATTCGCACCATTCATACTGTTTTTATAAATTCGGGCACTTTAAAAATTGACAATAACTACCTTATAGCGAAAGCTTATAGTTATTTACATGTTATAGAGTTATAATATATTTACTCGTGTGTTAAATAATTACCTGTTAGGTATAGTTACTCATAGTTAGATATAAACTCAGATGGATACCAATAATGATAAGTAAGAGATAGTCAAATGCTATAGAAACGAAATAGTAATTTGGATGAAATTTATATACATATAGCCAATTTTGATTGGTCAATTTTTACTGCGCCTAAAAATTAAAATTTTCTATTTCAGACTTGGTTATGAGAACCAAAAATGTATGGCCTAAGTATAATATATAGTAAAAAAAAATTTTATTATTATTTACTTAGAATTTTAATTTATTATTATTTACTCAAAATTTAAATTTATTTGATTTTTATAGGGGTCGTTGGGTTCAAGGCGCGATGACGATATGATTTATTTTTTTTCGAAGACAAACTTGGACCATAATACGAAATGTCTACAATTTAGAAATGACATGGTTGTCCTCTTAGCTGAAAATTCTTTTAATGTAGATAAAGATTTTATCAAAGATTACGTAAACTCAGATAGGGATAAAGACAAAGACCTTATGGTTGAGAAATGTGATGTATATTTTGGTTGAAAAACTAAATCTGTACGTAGATGAATTAAATAAGAGAGACTATGCATTGTATCATGTTATACAATCTTATTAAATTATGTAAATTCTTGAAATTTTTCAATATCATAAATAATACTCAAGAATTATTAATATGTATGTATATATTTACATATACATTTTGAAACATGTTTTACAATAGTAATATTTGAATTGTGCTTATTTGACTTGATTATATGCTAAAGAATTCTTGCTATGATTTTAATATTTTTACATTGCTTAGATAATTCGGTTTTTTCATATTTAGAATCATCAAAAATTGATACAGCGTATTAGCTAATTCTTCAGCAGTTTGTCAGTTTGAGATTCTGCGTTCAAGTATTTATTCATCAGATTCAAAAGTAATTGAGGAACTTCGCATCTTAATTTTGGGTCTAAGCCTAGACAAATACGTGTTGCTAGATTTTCGTTGTGTGGAGAAGCATGATATGGAGGATATCCAGTAAAAACTTCTGAAATAATTATCTGAAAGAATAAACATCGGATTTTTTGAATGTATTCTTTTCCATTTGTATACGATACTTCTGGTGCAATATAGGGAAACCACCAAAAAGTGCTTAGAACTTGAATAAACCAAAACAGCATTGTAAAAACCAAACTTATTTTGATTGACTATATTTTCGGAATGAAAGTCTTTATGCTCTAATTTAAAAGCTCAATCTAATTCATCATATTTCTATCTAACATTTTTCGGAGACTTCACTGCTTTGCATACTCCGTGACCATCATGTAGTTGCCGTTTTTGGGACCTTAGTTATTCCATAAATCACAATTGCATGATTTTCAAACTAAGATTAATAGTTGTAAATTAAGATTCGTACTACTTTCTAAAAATTCGCGTTTTATATCTTTAGAGTTATCAAGGTTATTTAGACAAATATTCCTTGAGAACTTCTCTCTTCTGCAGATCAAATCCCTGTAATATATCCGTCAATCCATACTCTTTAAAAACAGTACCAAAAACCTTCTTTAAGATTCCTTAAATTTGCGAATTTGCTAAAGGGGTATCCATTAAATAACGTCTTTAAATTTATATTAAGTTATGCTTGTTAAATTAATTAATCAGTAAGGGATTTCGGAATTAAAGAATTTGGAAATAAAATTGGAAATTTAAAAAAACTTATTTGTGTATCAAAAATTTTGGAATTTGAAAATGAAATGAAATGGGTGTTCCATTTGGCACTGGGCGCGACGAATAATAATTAACTAATATAATTAATTAGTCAATGCCACGAATGATCACATCACCGCGCCAAATGAATGGACCACCTATAATTGACTAAATCCAACTTCCCCAGTCATCTATCGTAAAACGAAATAAAAACTGATGCAACCTTATTTGAAAGAAGTTTGCTATTTATCACCACTGGTGATCATCACCGGTGTTGCTACCTACTAAGTTGGGTTGAGAATAGTAAGTAAAAATGTTCAGAAGAACACCACTGGTGATTTGCAATAATTTTCTATTTGAAAACCTCTTAACGTCATAATATCACATATCCAATTATGAAATATTTCTCAAATCTTAATAAAATATTATACCGTATATCATGAGACAATTATAGAATTATCACGATTTGAATACGTAGCGGATTACTATAAAAATTTGCGTTACTATACTTACCGACTACGTAAGTGATTTAGATAGTGTTATGTTAGTTTTGTAATAGACTTATCGTGTTTTGTATAATGATTTGCTGCGGTTACCGTACTTACGAGCTATGGTTTGTCAAATTATTTTCTAAACTTTTTTAAGTTGCTAATGCATATTGTATTTACAACTCCTTAACTAATTCATAAGCATTCTTGCCCACGTCATTTGGTTTAATTCCTAATAATTCCTTCAATCAGCAATTGACTCAGAATACCTTTTCATCATATAACTAATTTCTCCTCGATGTCCTAATGTTACTGTATTAGCTGTCTCAATTTCTAGCAATATAGTTAATTTTCAAATGCTTTATTATATTTGCCAATAAAAAAAAAAAAATTCTCAATAGCTTAATTCAAATACATTATCTCTTTTTTTTAGTGATTTTGTTAATCCAACACTAAATTAACATACATATTTTCATATCCACCTATAATAAAATAAACCTTTCTTGGTATTCCAACGTTAATGCATTATTTGATTTTTTTCTAATGTCTTCATTTTTGAAACTCTTTGAAAACCTTTAGTAGTGCCGTTAAGAGACGTCATTTGCGTTCGCTGATACTGTATCTTCATTAACATGACAAAAATGGCCAAACCCTTTGAATAAATTAACTGGATCTTTCATTGTCGAAGTTCATTTTTACCGATCCGCATTGCATATCTAAACCCAATGAAGAGTATAGATTGCCTTCTAAATCGTTAGATAGATGACACGCAATTCATTAAATATTTTATAATTATTGAATTTTATCTGTTTGCTTTAAGAAAATATAAACTTCAATTTCTAAAATGTTGGTTACTCGAGTTAATTCCATTTTTAGTATAAAACGCTATCTTATTTCTAAAATTTAGATAGCATTCACTACATCACCAGTAGTATATGACCCCCATATGGCCCACCACTTAAAAAATCCATCGTTACCATGGTAACCACACCCCATGATACATTTTTCTCGCTTTCTTATTTTCCCTATTTTTCTTATATTCCTGTTCTAAAGGATATGATATAGATGTTAATCTGTAATAATAAAAATAAAAATTCGCTATTAACTGGCATGTACATATTATTTATATAATCTAAATTATCCATTTTTTCATCTCGTAATACCTGATTTCAAACATTATACTAAGAGAATAGAATTTAAAAGATTATGAAAAATTACAAGAACAAAAGTGATGTTTATGATACGAAATAATCATTAATATTACCTTTGTTTATAATTTTAATTTCAAAGTAAAATATCCCACACTCTGAAGGGATTGGATGATTTGCTCGAACGATAGCAGCTTTATAGTCACCAGGATCTTGAAGTAAAAGCTTTTTTTAAATAAACTTTAGATGCCAATGATTACAGTAACACATTAAATATGTTCTGCGAGATTTCTCATTTTCATGTTACCTGTATAATTCACTTTAAGCCCACTTGAATATATGTCAATAAACAGTAATATATCTTTATATTCCATGCAGTCGGTAAAACAACATCATTGTATCAAGTTATTAATTATAAATCTCCCATTAGGTTAAAATTCAATCAGATTTTTCATTTAAATATCAGTGAACATATAAAAGTAATTTATAGATTTTGTACATGAATACAAGTATTTATTTTTTAATTCTACAGCTTTTTATAAAGTTCGAATGCTTTTCTCTCATTAACATAAATTTAATGCTAATAATTATACCCTATGTTAAAATATCCAAATGAATTCTTTTGATCTACTTTTTAATTTAAACAAAATCCAAATTTTTAATTTTAATCGAATAATATTAAAAGATTACAACCACCTGATCAAATTCTACGTAAATTTTTTGATTTAATTCTAGAAACATGTAGAATTGAAATAAAAAAATTTTCGTAAAATTTGGTCAGATAGTTGTCGAGAAAACTTCGCTCAAAGTTAATAGTTATTTTGATGGCAGATTTTTTATAAACTTAGGCAAAGTTTTCTTGACAAATATCTAACTAAGTTCAAAGTTTTCTTTTTATTTCAATTCTACATGTTCGTAGAATTAAAATATTTTCGTCAAGTTTGATCGGGTGGTTGGTTGTCAAGAAAACTTATTTACAAAGTTCTGTGCACTTCCGTGGTATCAATTCTATTTATGATTTAATGCGAATAAATAGAAAAATTTATCTCCGGCCAGCACGCTCTCTTCAAAAAAATTCTTGTCTACCTTTCTGGAATTTTATAGGATTCAAATTCTGTGATTCCGCAATATTCTCCACTTTTTTAGAATTCTGATATGGGGCCCCCACAGCAAAAGATGGGGATGGGCCAAAAATTTTTTTTAAAAAAAATTATCTTGAAGAATTGGATTGATTAGAATAATATTATTATAATATTAAAACATCGGATTTTTTGGCCCATCCCCTCTTGCTGTGGGAGGTCTCATATTCTGTTTTCTGTGAATCACAAAAAGTCATAGGCCCTGCACTCGTCTTATAACTATATATATATTATGATTTAGATAAGCTTTACTGTATATGAGTGACGCTAAGAGGAAATACTTCGGACTTTCAAATTTATTAATTATAGATTATTAAAAATAATTAAGAGTGCTGCCAAGGAAAAACCTGGAATTGTTAGAAACAGCTTATAAGAATTTGATATTGTCTGTTTCTAAAAGCGGAGTTTCCGAAAACTAAGAATTCTAGGTTTTCGCCTGGCAGCGCTCTTATTAGATTCAGCCTTCTGATGGTCACATATCATATATATTACCAATCAGATTTTCATGGGCTGAATCCAATAAATAATCAATGGACATTTTCCCTTGGCAGCACTTTATGTACTGCACAGTATAATTTTTTTTATTAAAATATACGTTAAAAGAGTTTAGGCACGCTTGAACGTACGTACGTACTTGGCCTAGTGAAAGACAAACACGGGACCTAATACAAAAATATACTTAAAAGGAAACTTTTAAAGAGCATACAGGTTTTAAATTTACCTTTATAAATACAGAAATAGACTAAAAATTTTGAGGTTATGAAGCCAGCATAAGAATTTAGCCAGCATTATCAAATACAGTAATACTGTACATGCCATATGTCTCCCTAAAGCAAAAAAATAATGGTTACTATCCAGTCTGTGTGACAAGTTGTCAAATGACTGGCATGTTTTAAATTACGATTACGTTATTTGACTTACGATTTTGAATTCAAAAATTAAGAAATGGATACACACTACCCTACTCGACCCGTAGATCGTGAAAAAGCAGAACATGAACTTGCTCTCACCATAAAAAAGGCCACAAGTTCTGATGAAACTGCTCCAAAACAGAAACATGTTCGAAGTGAGTACACAAAATTAGCTTAATCTTTCAATTATTTATTAAAGATCTGATTTTCAATCTATAGAGTGCATTGTATATACATGGGATTATCATACTTCGGAGTCGATTTGGACTGGACTCAAAGTTTTACCAATTTTAACCGACGAAGTGCAAACCTTTAAAGCCTTAATAACGGTACACAAAATTATCAGAGATGGTCACCCTTCCGTATGCATTATTTTCTGTTACTTCATTAATTGTTCTTTAAATGAGTGCTGCTGCCAAATAAAAACCTGTAAGTACTGATTTTAAATTTTTAAATGTTTCGGCCTTAAACTCACAGAAAGTATCTTATTTGAGTCCGATACGATAAAAATTTAAAAAACAGTACTTATGGATTTGGCAGCATTGAAATAAATATCAAATTAATTATTTGACTAATTGGCTGATGCTTATTATACGTATAATATTAAGGCTTTGAAAGAAGCATTAAATCAAACTAATTGGCTAGACTCTTGTTACCGTACCATCAATGGAGATGGTGTGCGAGGTATCGATTTCTTAGTTTTCTTTAAAATAATAATGTCACCAATGTAAAAAAGACAAATTAATTAATTAATAAATTATAGGTTATGGTGTACTTATTCGTGCTTATGTCGAATTTCTCAAGGCTAAACTGGATTATCATCGCCATCACCCGGAATTTAATGGAAATTTTGATTATGAAGATTATATTAGTTTAAAAAATGTGGACGACCCTAATGAAGGGTAATTGAACCCTAATTATCTTGTTTAATCAATTTACATTGAAATTGATTTCAATTATTTGACTTTAGATACGAGACTATCAGCGATTTAATGACTTTACAGGATCAAATTGATCAATTTCAAAAATTGGTTATTGCACAATTTCGAGGTTTATCAAATAACGAGTGTCGTATAGCTTCTCTCGTGCCATTAGTAGAGGAGAGCCATGGCATTTACAAATTTTTAACCAGTATGCTTCGAGCCATGCATAAACGTACTGATGCTATAGATGCACTAGCGCCTCTTAGAACACGATATAATGCTCAACATTATGCTCTATTGAAGTTCTATTATGATTGCTCTAATTTGAAATATTTGACGAGTTTAATTACCGTACCAAAACTACCACAGGTTTGTCAATTCAACATTATAAAATTGTCTTGTTAATGTAATAATGTAGTTAATATAATTACGTTTACTTTAATATAAAGGATCCCCCTACTCTGATCGACAGTAGTGTGCCACCTGTACCAAAACGTCCCCAATCAAAGTCACCCGCGCCATCTTCTTATGCAGAACCTGAACCTATAACAGAATTCTGGAAAGAAAGTGAGGCTCAAAAGCAAGAACTAGAGAGGCAAAAACAATTATACGAAGAGCAACAAAGGCAACTTACACAACAACGTGAACTTGAGCTTCAAAGACAGCGTGTGATGGAAATGCAACGGCAGAGGGAAATAGAAGAACAACAACGATTGCAGCAGGAAAGGGAAAGATTGGCCAGAGAACAGTTGCTTAGTGAACAAATACAAAGGCAAGCTGAAGGAAGACTTGCTGAATTGGAAAGAGAACTTTTAAACAAAAAAAGTCAGGTTGAACGCGATCAAATGATGTTGGAGCAATATGACAGAGTATAATAAGATCTTTTATTATATATATATATATTGACAAACAGATTAATCTTCTTTTATGATACATGTGATTTAGAGGGTTAAGGCTCTCGAGAATGAAATGAGTAAATTAAATTTGAATGCACAACAACAGATTAGGTCCAAGGACGAAATGATTAAAAATTTACAAGGTTGGTTTACATATATTAAATCCGATTAAGTGCAATAATATTTAATTATAAACATTTTCATTCACTTAAAGATCAAATCCTAATGTGGAGGAATAAATACGAAGCTCTTGCTAAACTCTATTCACAATTACGTCAGGAACATCTTGATCTTATTAACAAGTTCAAAGCCGCTCAGCTCAAAGCAAATTCTGCACAAGAAGCAATTGACAAGATGGAAAGAATGGAGCGTGATATGCGTTCTAAGAACCTAGAGTTGGCAGACATGATAAGAGAGAGAGATCGTGCAAGACATGAATTGGATCGATTAAAGAGTGTATGATCTTTAGTTTTCATATTATATAGATTTTTTTTCAGCAATTGCCTTGATATAGTATATTCTGCATCACACTTTTGACTTTATGATGATATTTATATTTTTTGTTAGAGTCAACGTGAAGATTTAGAGAGGGTCAGACGCGAACTTACAGAAGCGAATGCTAAAGTTGATGAGCTTTCTCGTTCAAAGAACAATGAAATTAGTTCCTTGATGTCTAAATTTAACAAAGAAAAACAGGAATTGGAAGATTCGATAAGAGTATATATCTATAATTATGTTTTTATTATATAGCATAATTTATTTCCTAAGGATTATAATTAAATGTTACTTATGAAATTTATCTTCATAGTCCAAGCAATTATATGTCGATGATTTATTGAGACAATTGGAAAGCAAGAAACATGAAATCGAGCAAGTGACACAGGTTAGCTGTTCTTAGTATACATACCATTGATTTATGTACGCTAATTTTTTCGTTCAAGTACGCTAGTTTATGATATATGTTCATCAAATTGAAAGTAATAAATAACTTTGAAATTGAAATAGGCAAAAGATGAAGAAATTGCAATAATGCAATCTGCAATGGATCAAAGTATGATGCTCGTAGCGCAAATGCAACAGGTTTAGTATCGAGTAAATTAATATATTTATTGTCGTGGATCATAATGAAATCTGATTAAAATTAAATGAGGATTTCTATTTAACCCTCTAAAACCCATTTATACTTGTTTACTATAAACTATACCTTAAAACAAACCTCTAACCTAATCCCTAACCTAAAAAAAGCACCTCAAAAATTTTTATTTTTCGATGGCTTGTCTATTTTTTACATTGTACAATATTTCGTTTTAATCCGATTTCATTTTAACCGTCACATTTATTGTATGAAACATAATATTCACATATATATTCGCTCTAATTGGAATATTTTCGTGAATTAAACCATATATAGTCCACATCAGAATCAGAAAAATATCAAGTTAAACTTGATAATGTGATGCTTGACAACATCAGAAACTTAAATGATATTCTTGGTATGTTAATCTTCGATCCTATAAAGTATTTAATAATACAATATTTGGGTATAATGATTTCTAATAAATCTTACAATTACAGACAGTATATTTCAAACATGTATTCAAAAGATTGATGATAGTTTGTATGAATTGGAATCTCCAATGCAAACTGGCAATCAAAATTCAACCCCAGAATATACCTTATCAATGATAGAGAAGGCAACAACTGAGACTTCGGAATTCTCTTCTTCTCTTAAAAAATTTTTACAAAGCAATCGGACAAAAGATCATACTGAAGTGATCAAGTCTGCTACAAATTTCTCACAAGCAATTTCCGAAGTGCTGGTAAATGCCAAAGGTACTATACGTCTTGCAGACGAAGATGATGAAATAACAGATGAAATTATCGGGGCTTCCAAAATGGCTGCAAATATATCTCAACAGTTCTTATTGAATGTGCAATCGTTCAAGCTCGACAATTTGTCAGAATCACAAAGAATTGAGTTAGTATTGCAAAGTGATAAGAATGTTCAAAATGCTCTGCAAAAGGTCTCTAAAGTAGTCGAAGGTATGTTGAGACATAATCTAGATGTTACTAACAAGGCCGATGGTGAAATTGGCAATTTAGTAGAACAGGAGATGATGAATGCAGCCAAAGTAATTGAGGCAGCCACTGCAAGAATTCAAGCTTTGATGTTACGACCACGAGATACTGGGCTCTCTGCCACTGAACTTAACGTGCATGATGCAATCCTAGAATCTGCATTGGCTGTCACTAATGCTATTGCAAATTTAATACGGTGCGCTACTGCTTCCCAACAGGAAATTGTTGCACAAGGACGTGGCTTGAGTAGTACTGCTGCTTTTTACAAAAAGAACAATAGATGGACGGAGGGTCTTATCTCCGCAGCAAAAGCCATTGCAGTTGCCACAAATCTTCTCATAGAAATTGCTGATGGGGTCATTCACGGCACTCGTTCTCTTGAACAACTTATTGTCGCTTCAAATGAGGTTGCAGCTGCAACAGCACAGCTTGTAGCAGCTTCAAGAGTTAAAGCAGATTTTATGTCAAAGACACAGGATCGGCTGGAGACAGCATCCAAAGCCGTCACTGAAGCCTGTAAAGCTCTTGTAAAAGCCGTGAAAGCTATTGCAGCTAAACAAATGGAGGGAGAACAAATTAACTACTTTGAACTGACCCCTCATGATTTTAAGGTCAAAGAGATGGAGCAACAAGTGGAGATATTGAAACTTGAGAAAGAATTAACCAATGCTCGAAGAAAATTGGCAGAAATGAGGAAGCATGGATATCATGATGAGGATGATGATTAAGTTTTCTAGTAATTTTCATACATATTTATATTATACAGTATATATTGTAATTTGATTTAAGGTATATCAAACTATAATAAATTATGGTTTTTAATAAAAAAAAATCGTAATATTCATTGCCTTGCTTAAACCGGTAATTTTTATAAAAAATAAAAATATACAAAAACAGACTATTAGTTCAATAACATTTTATGCCCCAATTTATTGTTACCTTATCTCTTAATCCGTATTTCAGGCAAATTTGCCTGGAATTTTAAAAAGTATTTACAATTTTTTAAAATAAAATTAAAAATTAATAATAATATGGGGTATATTTTATGGACTGGACTAGTTGGTGCCCCATGCACTTTGTGCCCCTCTATTATAAAATTGTTAATATCTCAAAATTTTACTAGGGTAACCCCTGTTTTGCAACTAAGCGAAAATGTTCCTCTCACAATTTTACACTAAAAACTAATCCTAAACTAACCCTAAACTAACCCTAACTAACCCTAACCTAACCCTAATCTAAAATTATAAAATTGCTAATATCTCAAAATTTTACTAAGATAACCCTCTATTGTGTAACTAAGCAAAAATGTTTCTCTCGCAATTTTACATATTTTTGCTAATCTTAATTTTTATTATAGGCTAAATTTTTGCTAAGAGGCACAAATTGCATAGGGGCACCATTTAGATTTTATTTTATTTTTTTTTTTTAATATTAAGGTGACCACTTAGGCCCTTGGCACTTTATTAGTACAAGTGGTAGGCCAATGTTAATTTTTAACACCGGCTTTACATGTTACATCAGTATCACGAGAGTACAACTAGTCACACGTACAACTTTTGATTGCCTAT
>CAJVPY010004375.1:0-12710 GCA_910591965.1 Dentiscutata erythropus | reverse complement strand
TTAAAGATAGAATGATAAAATTTAAGTATATTATATATAAAAGGTATATCTTTAATTCTATTCAATAAATAGGGGGGGTCAAGCTTAAATAAATTTTAAGAAAACTCAAAAAAAACTTTTTAAAAATAATTTTAGCCGGCAAATTTGTCTGCTAGACGGTTTAAGGGATAAACATACTGTAGACTATATGCACAATGTACTCTATGTGCACATAGTTAGGATTTTATTAATAAGTTTGGTGCACTATGTAGCTAAAAATCTTGTAAATTTCATGTACATTTTTAGCTAAAAACATGTGAAAATTTTCAAAAACATGTACTCTGAGCACATTGTGTATATAAATTTTATATACTGGTTTACGCCTTTTGAGTAATACTATTTGGGCTATGTAATGCCCCAGAAACTTTCCAGCGCACAATGAATAATATTTTGAGTAAATATTTAGATCAATTTGTCAAGGTTTACTTGGATGATATTATAGTTTACTCAAACACTTACTTCGAACACCTAGGCCATCTAGGGAAGTGTTTGCTAAAATTAAAACCGCTGGATTAAAACTTAACTTAGAAAAATGTGAATTGTTTCAGCATAATATCCAATTCTTAGAACATGTGGTAGAGCAAGGCAAGATTAAGCCAGACCTAGCAAAAATTGAGAAGGTAGAAGAATTTCTCACCTCAACTAATCTCAAGCAACTTCGAGGATTTATTGGCCTCGCACCCTACTACAGGTGCTTTATCTACAAATTCACTACCATTGCCAAACCTCTACATAAACTGTTAGAGAAAGAAGTAAAGTATGAATGAAGAGAAACTCAAGAAAAAGCATTCCAAATGCTAAAGACTCACTTAGTGATAGTCCCAGTTTTAAGGTATCTAGACTTTTCAAAAACCTTCTATTTCTATACAGATACTTCCAAAGTTGGACTTGGTGCTGTACTAACACAATGAAATGATGAAAAAAAGGAATACGTAATTGCATATGCCAATAAGAGCTTGACTAGACCTGAAAGAAACTAGGCATCTACCGAATTGGAGTGCTATGTTGTTATTTGGGCTATAGAGCACTTTCATCATTACTTTGGCTATAACCCATTTATACTCGTAACTGACCATGCTGTATTAAAATGGCTACAAACTACAGAGTCTAAAAGGTGTAGAGCTCAGTGGATCCTATAATCACAGCTTTATAATTTTATTATAACACATAGAGCTGGGTGAAAACATCAAAATGTGGATATGCTATCCCAAATAATAGAAGCTAAACTACTAGACATGGAGCAAAAAGCAGCTAATATGAAGACTGCTAAAGATGGACTTAGCTTAGAAACCCAGGAAACTATTGAAGAAGTTGAAGTCTTTCAAGCTATAGCTCAAGAATATTTTCTTGAAGAATTTGATAAAGAAATGGAGAAAATAAGATAGGACAATAGCAATAAATAGGAATAGGAAATTACAAACTATCTAGAACAAGAACAGCTACATGAAGAATTCTTACAACAATTAAGGCAAAAATTTGGAAGAAAAATAACTTGAAGTTCTCTTAATATGTATGAGGAAAGTAGTGAACCCAAAAGTGAAAATAATAAACCAGAAAACATGAACATTAATGAAGTTTACCTACTCGATGCTTCCTTATAGAATAATATTATACAGGGTTCTACCTTCGAAGAAGAATTGGATAGTGATAATGAAAGTTATAAAGACACCAAGTATGGATACTATAATACTCATCTAGGCCATGACTATTGTTGGTGAAACACTAGTAAAGAAGAAATAGAATTTGATACCAATTTCAACTCTGAAGATTGGGAACAGTTCCAATCCCTGACTAATTCTGTTTCTAATATGTAGAAAGAATAGGAGTATTATGATTCACAACAGAAATTGTTAATATTCATCTTACAAAGAATTAATTAAGAAAAATAGAACTTATACACTTAATAAGATAAGTCAATTATTAATAATATTTATATATATTAGTATCATTTATAGTTATATGAGTTCATGGACTAGAATGTCCCTGAGATTGTGTGATTATACACAAAGGAAAAAATATTAAAAAAAAAACAAACAGACCTGATGCTAGAATGAAGATAGTCAGGATGGAATAGGACGATTTGTGGGGACCTATTCAAAGAAAAACTATTACCATATAAAAAGAATGTCTAAATGATAGTGTTAAACAACAACAAAAAGAATATTACATTGAGAAAGCCATTAATCAATATGCTAAAGAAAAATGTGATATATTATTAACTCAAACAAAACATGGCACAACAACTCAACCTCACCAAAGAAGAAATTCAAGAATATTAATTGTTAATGATAACAATTAGATATTGTCATTAAAATAGAATTGGAGTTGAAAAGACTGAACATTGATGAAACTGGGAAATTAGAAATTATTAACTTAAACTAAAAGCTACCAGAAATTTGGTAAATACTATCAAGAGAACTGAAAAATAATGAAGTTAAACAACTTTGAAAAGGATTTTTAATTACAAAACACAAAGCTTAAGAGAGAAATAATTGAAAGAAGAAATCTTTCTGAAAAGGTGAAAAGGTGTACTTATTGGAAAATGACTCAAAGCACTTGAAAACCTGATATTAAACTTAATTCAAACCAGATTATCAGTATCCTGGTATTAAGGCATTAAAATAAAACAACAACGATATATAATATTGAAAAACTACATACTATATAAACAATACTCGTTGAATTTTTTCTAGAATTAACAAAAACAATTGAAGGTTCAGAGCTTGTTTTACACAGTAAAAGAAGTCCAACTATATAAAAAAGATCATTGATAATGAAACAAACTGCTAAAAGTTATGCAAGAACACAAATTAGAACCTATTTATAACCCAAACCCATGACTATCCCACAGGAGTTTATTTGGGAACAGAGATAATATTTAATAAAATTCGAGACCATTATTATTAGCAAAAATATATAGTGATATAAGGCAGTATGTTAATACCTGTACACGTTGTCAACTACAAATAGGAAAGAAATCAAAAGAAGAGTTACACCCATACCAGTAGGGATGCCTTTTCACAGAATAGATATCAATATAGTTAGACCACTTTCAATAACACTATATACAAACCATTATATTGTAGTGGCCACTGACTATATGATGAAATGGCCAGAAGTACACGCTATTCCAAAGGATACAGTCAAAAAGGTGGCAAAGTTTATCTATGAAGACACCATATGCCACCATAGATGCCCAATATACTTCTTATCAGATAGATAGCCCTACTTTCAAAATAGGCTTATAGATAACTTACTTGCATCTTTACAAATAAAGTATCAATACTCAAGCCCCTACCACCTGCAAACCAATAGACTTGTTGAAAGATTCAACAAGTCATTATGCATCTCAATTGCAAAGCTAATTGAAAATGCCACTGAATGGGACTTATTTATTCTATTGATATTATTCATATTAAGGACTGCAAAGCATAGTACCACTCTGCAAACGCTGTTTTTCCTTTTGTATAGTAGGACTACTAAACAGTCTATCTATCCTAGTGAATTAGACAATTTGTTAAATGAAACAATCATTCAAAGAATGTACCAAATAAAAAATAATCTATCTATGGCCAAATCACAAGCCTTAGATTGCATTAAAGCCTAGAAAAACAAACAAAAAGAAGATCATGATTGACATATTAAAGCCACCCCGATTTTAAAATTAGAGACAAAGTATTTGCTTATGATGTGAGGAGAATGGGAACCCATAGCTATAAGTTAATACCACTATGGAAGGGCCCATATTATATATATAACATACCGTATATTGCCGAAAATAAGCCACCTCCGAAAATAAGCTACCCCCTTTTTTCTTGGAGAAGAAACATAGGAAAATTTGTAATTCCGAAAATAAGCTACCCCTTAAAATCCGGAAGTAGTTTCTATATATAAAAGGCAAAATTCTATTAAGTTAATCGATGAATGTCACTTAATAGGAGTTGTTCAGGACGTAAAAATACATATATCCTGAACGTTTAAAGCAAATCGAAGAACTTTTTACTAAGATGTTTTTGCATTTTACGCTCAAACGTAAAATGCAAAACATCTTAGTAAAAGTTCTCCGATTTGCTTCAAACTTTCAGGATACGTGTATTTTTACGTTCTGAACAACTTCTATTAAGTGACTTGCATCGATTAATTTAATAGAATTTTGTCTTTTATATATAGAAACTACTTCCGGATTTTAAGGAAATAATAAAAATCAACCTTTTCGAAACTTTACCCGAAAATAAGCTACCCCATGATTTTTGTGTCACTTTTTTGGCCAAAAAAGGTAGCTTATTTTCGGAAACCTACGGTAGTACCTACAAGCTACACGATTGAGAAGACTGAGTGTTAGTAAATTACATAAACAAAAGATTGTTAAAGGTTTATCATGAGAGATATATAAAATAGAAGGAAGAATAATTAGTAAATCTATAGTTCAAAAGAACTTTTTATCAAAAAAATAAATGACCACAGACATAGCACATATTAAGGAAGACCTCTTAGCTATAGAATCCATTAGTGAATTTCCCAATCCTTGCCCCTATAGTGTCGACCAGAAATTAAACCCAATTATTTCTAGCCTATAATGCAATAAAGAAGGCCCAAGAAAGAGGAGATAATGCCCAAAGTCTCACTCACACATACTACTTTGGTGCCCGTTATTACTTAACAACCGATGCTGAAAAGGCAACTTTGTCAGACCAATATAAAAATTACTTTATCAAAGCTGCCACTAGGATGTATTATTTGTTCGAGCTCCATGGGGTTGAACAAATCTACAGGACTACCCACCTCATGCTTCCTATGATTGCTAAGCTAAAAACGGCAGAATTTCATTACCTCTGTCAAATTCAGCCTGTAGAACGTGCTTCCTTTAGAGAGAGAGAAATGTAAAAGGTAAAATTACCTCTTGTGGTAATGACGTACAAATAGCATAGCACAATTTTTTAATTTTTGTAAATTTTGTAACTCGGAAAAATTAGGTAAATTTTAAAAATAGTATAGATCAACTAAAGTAATGTGAGAGGTGGAATTAGAGAAGAAAAATAAATAGATAAAATTCTTTTAATTTGTAAAATTTTCTCTATGTAATTAAACAATATATAAGCAGCCTTACTTGACTTTTAATAAAAAGATAACACAGTGGAGTTTAATTTCAAAAGCTTTGAAATTTGAGTAGAAGTAGTGACTCTAAATCGCTTTTTCTTTTGTTTCTAATTTTCATATCCAAAAAGTTACTATTTATACTTACACTATTCCAATATTAGTGTAGAAGTTATTATTGAACTAGAGAGAATTAAAAAGAATATTATTCGTATTATTTCGATCTTATATATCCTTGATTACTCCATGATCCATTGTTAGAGCAAATTAGTCTAACAATTAATTGATTAATCAATGTAATTTCTAAATGACATGATATGTGAAGATCATTAGGCCCAATTGCAGCAGTCATATCGATTTTGTCACTTGTAACTTGAAATCAAGCAGTATATTCATAAAAACTATAGATATAATTAGAGTTAAATTAAGATCTTGAATATAAGAATACTCATTAGATAGGTAGAGTTACTTATACAAGTCACCAATTGCACTGCAGCAACCGCAGTAAGACCTCAGAAGCCTTGAAACTCGGACCAAGTCTCTTCACACTCCTTTTGGCCTACTACTTTGAGAGTTTTAGGAGTTTTAGAGCCTTGTTAGATAGTTTTTAGTGTGTTGGTTAGATAGTTTAGTTAGTTTTGGCCTTGTACCCGATAGATAGGCCTTTCACACTGTACATTGTAAAAGTGAGAAATGATCTAGAATCACAAAATGTGTGCAATACAGATATCAACTATTACTAAAACTAATCTAAACAATACTCTAAACTACTGAACTTTATTAACCCTAATAGTGGAAGACATGATTGAGGGTGTTATATCATGAGGCTCTACTTCGGGATCATGGGTTTAGACTACTAACTCTATGCAAATTTGACTTATCAGGAGAAGTAATACGAATAGTAGTGGTGATACATTAAATTAGTAAACACATGTATATGGTTAATGAGGTCACTACTGCGTATAAATTAATATATTGTGTATAGTATTATGAGTATAAAATTTATGCAAATGCGATGTGACTTCGGGCTTTTAAAATTACAATATCAAATCTAATTGTGACGACCTTATTAAAGCCTGATATCTAATATAGTCATTAAATAGTAAAAAGCAGTGATCATTACATTGATTTTTTTTCTCTTTTTTTAAAAAATAAATCGTTACAGTATTTTGTTTTAAAAATATGTCTATCAATGAATTAATGATATCTTAGAATAATATTAGTTCTGAAGAGGAATCTATCTCTTTTGAAAATGAAAATTTTTTTGAAAAAATAATTCTTTTAATGAAACTGATAAAGAAAAAAATTTTCTCACAAAAAATTATTCTTTTAATGAAAACTTTAAAAATTTTGATATCAATAATATATTTGAAGAGAATAGAGTTTTGTGAATTCTTTTTCTCAAGAAACTTCTAGATTTTTGCCTGAAGTAGAAAATTCAGAAATTTTTCTTACTAAATGTTTGACTCCTAAAGAAATAATTCATTCGTTAACTCCAATTGAATATCAATAGTATATCATGTTGATAGGTAGCAAAATGTGAATTTGGTATTTGCAAATGTAAATATTTTAATATAATAAT
This sequence comes from Dentiscutata erythropus, assembly GCA_910591965.1. Taxonomy (NCBI): domain Eukaryota; kingdom Fungi; phylum Glomeromycota; class Glomeromycetes; order Diversisporales; family Gigasporaceae; genus Dentiscutata; species Dentiscutata erythropus. The sequence continues at coordinate 5,995 of CAJVPY010004375.1, read as the reverse complement.
TAATTTATTTATATAGCTATCATTATATTGTAATTTTTTACTAATATTTTATTTTAAATTTATTTTTTATTTAGATTCAATATTCTATGGGCAAGCTATGTAGTCAAAATCAAACAACTTGTTGCTATTGTGGTGACATTGTTGTAACAAAAAAAGATAGAACCTGCCAAGAAATTAAATTATATGAATTTGCAAATTTAGAACTTCAAAAACTGCAATATATATCTGTAGATCCAGATTCTGATTTACAATTAAAAATAAATAATGAACTGTCAATTAATAATTTAGAAAAAAATACTTTTGTATAAGTTTTATAAATTTAATTATACTACGTATAAATTATACTGTAACAGTATTTTTAATTAATAATTTTATTTATTTCGAGTATATTTGGCTACATATAAAACTAAATGCCAATTTAAAAAAAATATACTAGAACACCTGTATTAAAACATTTACATTATTTTGATAATATGTTGTCAACCTATTTATTGGTTGTTCTAATAGGCATAATCAAGAAAAATTTCACTGCTTTATTTATATTAAAGAAAATATTGATCTTGAATTACTTCAGCAACTTTTAGATTGAACTTATAGTGTAAAAATTTATTATTTTTTTATTTAATTTATATATTAAATTATTAAATATAAGGAGTTTGCTATTTACTACCACTGGTAATCATCACTGGTATTGCAATATCTAAAAAACATACTAAGTAAATGGAATTGAGTCCTCTAAGTAAAAATGTTCAGAACCCCCAAAAACCTCACAAGAACTAAAATTGGGCTCTATCGGGCCTTTATATTAGCTATATAATATATTATATAAAAAAAAGAATTCTCTAATTTCTAACCCTAACTCTAACAAATCTTAGAACTGGTAATGATCACTGCTGGTGATAAGTAGTAATTTTGTAAATATAATATATTTTTTATAATTAGGGTAAATCTAGTGAACTAGTAAATAATTGTTTTATAGTTTTACATAATAGTTCAAAAAAACCTATTGTTGTACATTATTAATATATATTTAAATATTTAAAATTATAAAATATCACAAACAGATTAGCAGAAATGAGCTTAAATGAAAGTGAAATAGAAATTCTAGAAGAGGATAAATTAACAAATACAGAAGAAAAGGCAACGCTAATATACACTAAATGTGAACATACAGATCATAGCACACAAATGACTAAAGAGTGGGTCTTATTAATTAAGAAAAAAGAGCTACACAACAAAAAAAAAGAAAAAATAGAGTTAAAATGTAAAGAAGATATATGTAGTTCTTTTTGGTTCCAAATAATAGTAAAGTGCAAAACAAGCACAATGAAGAAACTACACCAAGCCTTAACAAAGAAAAGAGAGAAATGGAATTAGAAATCACAATTTGGGACTTATCTAAATCAACAAGTGCTGCAAATATTGCGAGAAGTGTGAAATATTATGGCAGAAGTGAAATTATTGAGTGGCAAAGCAGAAAAGAATCTAGAGCAGTTTTTTTAAAGATTAGGTGCAAAAATAAAGTAGAAAAGAAAAGATTGTGAGATGCATAGACAGTATCTTTTGAAAAAGGAAAACATGCAGAGTCACAGCAGATAGATTTGACACAACCACATTAGAGAATAGAAAAGAATTCAGACTAAGAATTGAAAAGATTCCACATAGAGTATCTGAAGAGCTACTTCCCAGACAATTCAAAAGACTTAAGGCAAAAATGATCAATATACCCAAAAGTAGCTATGGCAAACAAAGAAGTATAGCTTTCATATAGTTTGCTTCATTAGAAGACTTACTAAAAGCTAAGTCAGCACTTCAAAATACTTCGAGGATATACTGGAATGGGGTAAAGATAGATATTATAATTTAGTAGAGTGTTCTAGAAATAAAGAGAATGAATATAGAACTAATCTAGAAATATAAGTGAAAATAGGCATAGCTTGTACTCAAAGTACCAAAATAGATATCATAACCAAAAGTGTAAAGAAAGAAAGCCAAACAGTAACTTAAAGCGAGACAGTAGAAAGAATAGTATCTCTAGATTATGCAGTATCACAAAAAAACTACTTAAAAGAGGTGGCAATATAATTACAGGCATGCAAAAACATCAAGAAGTTATAGTAGCATCTGGTTCAAATAGAGAAGAACTAGATAAAAAAAAGAAAAAGCAAGTTAATCTAGAAAAAAAAAAAGAAATTGAAAAATTTTTAGCAGAAATAAAAGAAAGATTTAAAATAATAGAGAACCTGATTGTTCAATGCTCCTAAAATTCATTACAGTTGAATTAAAGAAAAGGTGTAAGGCAAAACCCCTCACTGCTACCTTACAAGAACCTAACAAACTAAAACAAAGTGAGGAAAAAATAGAAGATATCAGCTTTGAGTCACTTAAGATAGGATTTTACAATATTAATAGGCTTAAATTAAACAAACAAAAATTACTAGCACTAGCAGAAGTGGGTAAAAAGAAAGGTTTGGATATTATTGATATCGCAGAAATTAATATAGTCGAAAAAGAAGAAAAATAGATAGAAACAAATTAACAGAGATATATTAGTTTTTGGTCTACTAGAGAAGAAAATAAAAATAAGGGATCTGAAGTCAGAGTGCTAGTAAATAAGAAGTAGTTAAAGCATTTAGGCAAGATAGTCAAATATAGCTCATATGTTCTCAAAATAGAGTTTTTCTTCAGAAAAGTAGTAATACAAGTCTGGATAACTTACCTACTACCATCAGGCAAGAAAATTAATAGAGAAACCCAATGTATAATAATAAGAGAGATTTGTACTAACAAGATAAATACATATACCTGTGTGATAGGAGACTTTAATATATTAGATAGTACAGACTTAAATATAAATAACAAAAAACATAGTAGTTAGGGCTCAGTAAAACGCTTATAAAGTGGCTTAGAAACTATGACTTTATAGACATTTTCTGATACTTAAACCCACATAAAAGAGAATATATCTAGAAAAAAAATTCTAAATCAAGAATAGATTATATGAGTAGGAGAAGAAATGCAAAATATACTTAATGAAGGTATGATTAAAAATATAAATTTGGCAACTGGTAGTGATCACAAATTAGTTATAGCAAGAATAGAGACAAGTGTGATACTCAAATATGGTAACTTTCATAAAAGAAGAGGAAAGCACCCAACATGTAGAATTTTTCTTTATCAAAAAGCTACAGAAGAAAATTGAGAGGCATATAGTAAATGTGCAGAGCATAAACTTAGAAGTAGAGAAATTCTAGGTGCTAGTGAGAATACTCAGAGTAGTATAATAAAATATTAATAAAGAATGAGACATTATCAGTAATGCAATTACATAGGCAGCGCTTAAACATATACCCTAGATTAATACTAGTAAAACGGAAGCAATATATAAAGAAATCAAGTTTCTTTATTTGTTACAAAAAAAGAAATATGCTCTCAATAGAAAAAGAATAAATGACTCGGACAAAATAAGGCTTAATACACAAATTGAAAGGATAAACTATAAGTATCAAACACAAATTTTACAGCTGCCAGAATTATAGAGCTAGGTAAAAATAGAAGAATTGAAAAATTGGGGAAAAGTTCTAAGAAAAAAAGCAGAAGAAGAACGGCATATCAAAGAAAAAGAAATTCATCACAAAATTGAACAAAGATTCAATATGATGAGCAAAGAAAAGAAGAAAATACTACAAAATTTGTTAAACAAATCATGCAACAAAGTAACACTAGATAGAGTTCTCATAGAAGAAAGCTTACATTATTAGAATCAAGAACTTATTAGTGATGAATTTGAGGTCAAGCAACAAGTAAATTCACACTTTTAGAAGCAATTTAGAAAAAGATCACAAAAGTTTGAGAAGATGAATCAAGGCAAGAAAAATACAAGCCAAAAGATTAAGTAGATTTTAGCTAGTATAATAGCATAGTAGACCCTATCGATGAAGAAGATTGGTTTTAGTCTCTGCACAAAATACAAAATAAAACATCTCCTGGCCTCTCGGGAATCAGTTATATACTACTCAAAAAAGTTACACCAGAAACAACTAAAAGACTAGTGAATTTTGCAAACTTAGTATTTGAGTATAGAAAAATTCCAGAAAAATGAAGTTAGGGCAACTCTACCTAATACCAAAAGGCAGTTTTTGGGAGTATAACTTAAGTAACACAAAATCGATCGCGCTTCTAGAAACATTTAGAAAAGTCTTAACTTGAATAATACAAGTAAGACTAGATAAAGTAATTAGAGAAAATAGTATTCTAAAAGGAGCAAACTTTGCAGGAGAAAGTACAATAATCTCAATACATATTATAAACAATGTAATAGAGGAAGCTACAGAAAAAAAGAAAGAAATCTGAATCATGTATCAAGATATGAAAAAGGCCTTTGATTCTGTAAACATGATAGCACTTAAAAAAGCACTTGAAAGGCTAAAGTTTCCATCAAAGCTAGTTGGGTTCATTCTGAGTCTGTATGAAAACAGAAAAACGAGTACAATAACAGAGTATGGAAACACAGACTCTATAGAAGCAGGAGATGGAATTGATCAAGGAGAAGTTCTATCTCTCTTGGTATGGAGAATCTTTTATGACCCTTTACTATGTAAGGTGCAAAGTGCTAATCTGGGGTATGAAATGTATATAGAAAGTAATAACTTTAGAGAAAGACTTCAAGTAGGTGTTTTAGCCTATGCTGATAATACTACATAGATAGCAGGTGATCAAAAAAGCATGCAAAGGACATTAGATCTTTCAAACAAATTTTATGAACTAAATAATATTGAGATCAATCCAAAAAGACAGAACTGGTCATGCTTAAGCCAGAAAAAAAGAGAAATATCAAAGATCTCTATGTATGGATAGAAAAACCAAAGTCAAAAGTACTAGCTAACAAGTATAAAAATGCAATATAGTTTTTGGGAGTTTGGATCTTGATTAAGAACCAACAAAGCTCAGATCTAAAAAGAATGAAAAAGGATATAAACAAGTTCATTGGCTTACTAAGACACAAAAAATATCTATAAGTCAAATAGTATATATGAATAATGCTGTTCTAATACTGGCATTAGAATATAGACTTATACTTTCAGGTTTAACAAGAACCAAGTGTGACAGAATATATTAACCAATATTGTGTTTAGTGAAGTAGAATATGTTAATGCTATCTACAATAACAAACACACTACCAAAGCACCCAGAAATAATAAATTGCAAAAGCCTGTGGAATCATCATATAGAACAAAGTTTCTAATAAGGCTAAACGGAAAAGGGCTTCTAGAAGAATCGACAACAATTAAACTTAAGTAGGACAAATTGAAAGTAGGTTCCACAAAGTGTATTTTAATAAACAAATAACTCTTAGAAAAAAGAAAGTTCAAGGTTAAAAACCTAGACATGCAAATTTTGCAACAAGCAAAAATTCTAGGTTTTGACTTAAGAGAAAATAAATTTACAAAAAGCTGGAATTGATTTTGGGTCAATATCCCGAACATCGAAATCCCAATGGTACTAAATCCCGATGTACCAAATTCCAAAAGAAACAAAATCCCGAAGGGGTAATATCCCGAAAACTAAATCCTGAAGAAAAAAAATCCTGAAAATTTATAATTCCGAAAATTTATAACCCTGAAATTATAATCCTGAAATTATAATCTCAAAAGATCATAATCCCGAAAGATCATAATCATGAAAGATTATAATCCCAATAGATTATAATCCCGAAAAATCATAACCCCAAATTACAATCCTAAAACTAAAATTTTGTAGTTGCATATTCAAATATTTCGATTAAAAAATAATAATATTGACTAAATTGACTTGAAGAACTTTGAATATAATTTATTGGTCCTGGTTTTAGTGTAACTACGTAGGTAGCTACCTTATTTAATATTCTCATGAACTAAATTAGCATGAAATAAATAATGATTAATAAATATTTTTTAAACTTGATAAAATTAAATTACTTAAATATTTATTAACTCGAATAGCTTATTTTAATATT
>CAJVPY010004374.1:0-12711 GCA_910591965.1 Dentiscutata erythropus | reverse complement strand
AACTTAAAAAAAAACAAGAATAAATAGTGTTATCAAAAAAAACACAACTGTGTACCTAAAAAGCCCACTATTCTATTGCTGTCCTTTTTAATATTGATCTTATATTCATAATGATATCTATTATAGTACATTCTATCAGTATTACTTCTATTAGCAAATTTTTGGTAACTATTAATTGCCTTATTTCTATTCGGTTCAACTCCAATTCTATTTTGAATACTATACCTAACACTCACCATATTAGCTTCCACAAATATCTTGTGAATATGTTTAATATTTAAATCATATCAATTTGACTTGATCATATTTTAAAAAATTTTTGTTTAGATTTTTAATATTTTTAATTTGCTCATATAATTTAGCTTTTTTATCTTTTAAATTTAGAAAAAAATTATTCAATATATTAGCTAATTCTCTAATAGTTGGTCAGTTTTGAGGTTCTGTGTTTAGGTATTTATTCATCAAATTCAAAAGTAATTAAGAAGCTTCATATTGTTACAAAGCAAATTGTAACACAATGTAACATTAGCATAGCATAGTGTAGTTTATAATTATTATTTGTATATACAGTTTTTTTTTTTTTTTTTTTTTTTTTTTTTAACTTTTTGACAGTCTTGCCAAAGCTCAAATACAACTTTATTTATCTAATCATAAACTATTTCAACTAAACTAAGTTTAAATTGCAAACTTGTCATCTACTGGCTATATAAAATGTACTTATTAGTAACTTGCACACTATCTTGTATACAAGTTGGATAGATCTTGTCAGCCTATTGAGAGCTAATTCCTTCAATTCTTCTTTCTTTACTAAGAGCAAAAGAAAGTAGTGATTTTATACCAAACTACAAAACCACCGATTATTGAAATAAAAAAAACTGTATCTACTAAAAACAAAATAAACAAAAGAAAAATTTTAAAGAAAACAAAAAGGAGGAAAAAAATAAGTAAAAAAAGAAAAACAAAGAGAAAAGCCCCAAGAGCCAACAGAGTGGGGTGCTACCTCTATCAAAAAGTAGCCAAGCAACCCAAAAGTTGCCACGAACAAGAAAATACACTATTATAATCTGTGTCAAGTTAAAGTAAAAATTATATAACAACTATAACTGTTGTATATCTCAATTATAAAGCCAAGCTTTAATATATATCTTCTAACTACCAACCAAATCCAAATATCTCTTCTAACCTAAGACCCAATCCAAGTCACGTAAAGAACTACCTGCTACCTGATCCAAGTCATGTGGAGTAATGCTATATTCTTTGATAAACAAGACACGTCAGTTGTAATATACCGAGTCCGTTCAGATTTGGATATAAACAATGCTAATCTTTTGGAAGGGGTAAGCCAAATCTCCACTTTTTGTCAAAATTTTTGGAAGGCAGAAAATCGAAAATAAGTAATAGAGAAGCCACTTGAGACAAAAAAAGGAGTACAGCTTAAGAGTAATGTAGAAATTTGTTGTTTTCTCTGTATTCTTTTTTGAAATAACAGCTTAAAAGCTTCATTGACAAAGTTGAACTTTATTACCCATTCTTTACCAAGATTTTTTATACAAAAGCACTGCTTGCCAGTTATCTTGTATAATAACGCTCTTGGCTTGCATGCCAAATGTCTCTTTTAGAGAAGTCTCTCATAGCAGTAAGTTGATCTTTAGACAAACTACCATTAGGCCACGTCTCTTCAACAAATTTTTCTGTTTTCTGTTAGTGGAAATTTTGGTCCAAGTGATTGTTAGAAAGAGTTTTAACTATGTATACAGTATTATCTATATTTACTTAGATTAGTATTATTATATACTGTAGTTATATTTATTAGTATAGTATTAGTTATTATCTTTATTATTGTATTAGTTATAGAAATATTATTGGCTAGTTATATATAGCACAGTAATGCTGCATGAGTGTTTTCAAGTGCCTCTGTATGAGTGCCTCCAAGTGCTTTTGCATAAGTGCCTCTAAGTGCCTCTATACAAGTGTCTCCAAGTGCTTCTGTATAAGTGCCTCTAAGTGCCTCTGTATAAGTACCTCCAAGTGTCTCTGCATAAGTACCTCTAAGTGCCTCTGTACAAGTGCCTCCAAGTATCTCTTACACAGTTTAGCTATTATACCTCTTATGTATAGAAAGTTATAAAAAGGGAGCCTTTGCTCTTTCTATTCAATTTAGAGAGTTCTCTACTCTCTCATAGTATCTAGCCTTACCTTCTTATTATTCTTGTTCTTGTATAAAGTAATGTACTTCCTCTAGAGTAATCCTAGTAGGTAAAGTTATTCTTCTTAACCTGTAATAAATAAAGTATTTAATTATATATTAATCTTATACCAAACCATTACCTTCTGCTAGTGGAATTGTTAGTGCACTCTACTTCTATTCTGTGTATACCCCAACAGTAGGATCCCTGTACCAGATACAATGTTACTTTGCTATGTTGGTGCAAAAAAGCCGTAGTATTGTAATAGTATCTAATTTTGAATCTACAAATACATATTGCTAGATCTTTGCTATATGAAATATCATAATATAGAAGATATCTAGTAAAAACTTCTGATATACTATAATTATTCTAAAAGAATAAATATCTAATTTTTGAGTATATTTCTTTCTGTTTGTATATAGTATTTCTAGAGCAATATACAGAAGTATATTAAAAAGTCTTTTTGAATTTGAGTTTTGTAATACTGGCTTATATAAACCAAAATCAATAATATAAAAACTAAATATAGTATATTTTAATTAACTATATTGCTGGAATGAAAATCTTTATAAGCTTCGTGAATTGTATTAAGTCTATCAGCTATATAATATAAGTTTGCTACTTTAAAAGCCCAATCTAATTCACTATATTTACTATCTAATGATTTTCTTAGACTTCTCTGCTTTGCATACTCTATAACCATCCTGTAGTTACTATCTTTGGGTTCTTGGTTATTCTATAAATCACAATTGCAGAATTACTCTCTGTTAAAAAAGAGCAAAAAATTTCAATTAGTACAATTTAAAGCTTTGAGAACTAACCAAATAGGCAAACTTATAAAGCTTAATTTAGTAAGGTTATAAAAGCATTTTATAGCTCTGTAAATAATTTAAACAATTATTTAAAGATTTTATTAAAGCAAATCTGAAAGACAAAAATACATGTTATTTAATAATTTTTGAGAAAAGCAATTTAATTGTAAAAAGTATAAATATTTTAAATATGAACTAGATAAAGTATTATCATATTGTTAGTTGCTTAGTTAATAGAAAAAACATTAAGTTTGAAAGCAAAAAAAAAGTTTAATACTAATTAACTTACTTGTTATATATTGTATAATCATATTAGAGAGCTGACAAAAATCAGGTAATTTTTTAAAGGGGGAGAGAGTAAAAAAAGTTAAAATTATATACAATATATGAAATCTGACTATTTGTATATTAAGAGAGGGGGAGGGGAGTAGGTCTCTAATAAAAAATAATCAGGTGATTAATGACACAGCCCTTATTTGTCTAAATTTGCCTTCTAAATAAAGTTTTTAAAGATACTGATCTATACTGATTTTTTTTTCAGAAAGCATATGAAGAATTAAAAAACATTATCATCAGGAAGTTCGAAAGGTGTTAAATAATTAATAAAAAAGTGTTAATCTATATTGGGTTTGTTAAACTACACTTTTTATTAATAAAATTAGTATTAAATAACACTTTATACATTAAACAACTTTAGTTATTTAACTGTATATCATGTCAACAAACGTGATATGCAGTTAAATAACTAAAGTTGTTTAATGCATAAAGTGTTATTTAATACTAATTTTATTAATAAAAAGTGTAGTTTAACAAACCCAATATAGGTTAACACTTTTTCGTTAGTTATTTAACACCTTTCGAACTTCCTGATAATAATATATTCTAAAAAAAATTTATTATACAAAACTATGAGTTGCCAATTAACAATGTGATTTTTCATAGTAAAGGTTACTTTAAAAAATTTTTTTATATTGTATAATCTAGTGATCTTTAAATCAATCAAATCAAATATCCATTATGCTAATCTCTTATAAAAAAAATTTAGTTTTTTTTACTAAAATGTAAGTCAAACCTGTAGTAGATAAACAATAAAACAGTTTTTATAAAAATCAACTCTTCTTTGTTTTGGAAAAACTTTTTTATATATTTAATAAAAGTATCTTTATACAAAATAACTAGTAAAAAATAATACTTTTATATATGAAATTTTGTAAGACAGTTTTCTATTGACAAAGTTATCTGTTGTAAAACAACTGTAAAATAGTAAAAAATATATATTTCTTAAGCTATACTTTTTTTATTCAATTAAGTGGTTTTTTTATTACTTATTTTCGCTTTTCTAAAAATTTTATAAAAAGTAGAGATTTGGTTTACTTTTTCAAAAGATTGGCATTGTTTATTTCCAAATTTGAACAGACTTAGTAGAACCCTAAAGAACTTTAATACAATTTATATATTACCAAAAAAGAAAATTTTTTATATAGAAATTCATCAAATATTATATTTTTATATAGTAAATTTTTAAATTTTGCTCTATTTTATATATCTATTTGGCTGAAATTATACAAACTTTATACAAACTTAGATCTAAGTTGTATCAAAGATCTTTGGGGTTCTAACTTAGTAAATTGCAATCATATATCATGTTTATTTACAAATATAGTACTACTCTATATAGTATAAATCATAATCTTAAATTAAAAAGGTATTTAAAGTTGGCTATAAGTTAGAAAGTAACAAAATAATAAGGCAAAGCTTTATAATAAAGATATATTAGAGTTAATATCTTATCTGGATTTATATATCTAGATATATACTATGTTATATGATATAATATGATATAATATTTTTAAATTCAGATATAAATATATCCAGATTTAAATTTATATCTGAATTTATACTATGATAAAACCAGATTAATCTGGATATAAAAAATATATCCAGATTGAGATATTAATTTTAGAATATACAAATATTGTATTTATTATATAATTTTTAAATTTACTTGATATTAGTTATAATAATGTGTTTATTATAAGATTTTTTTTTTTTTCTTTTTACTTTTTGTTCCTTTATTTTTTTTTTTTGTTATTATTTGGTTTTCATTTAGATAGTATTGTATTTTTTTTATTTTAAAAAACTTCTCTTTTTTTTTTCATTCTAAAAGTTTTTTTATAAAATAAATAAAATATTAGTTTGTTTATTTTCAAGTAACTCTTTTTAATAATCACTTTTACTAAAAATTTTCAAAAAACTTTTTACTAGAAAAAAATACTAACAGCTATATTAAACTATAAGACACAAGAAGAGAGACCTTAGAATAGCAACTATCATTTAAAAATAGTTTTTATATACTATTTGCTAATTTTTTTAGAGCTTATCACTTACTGTTTTTACAGACATGGCACTTGTTGTTTAGAGATAGTTCTTATATGCTATTTGCTAACAAGTTTAGAGTTTATTACTCATTGAAAAGACTTAGTATTGTATATACTTCAGTGTGAATATAGTTGATTCTAGTAAAAGAAATTTATGCTTTTTTATTTTTTGTACAAGTAGTTTTTTCTCTCTTTACTCTATCTTTCTGCTATTCTTACAAAAATTTCAACAAAAAGTAAGCATTCTAGCTTACAACTTCCAAAAAATCAGCATTGTTTACACTTTCTATTTTCAAATATATGAAGTAGAATATAAATACAGAATTGTTTTAGCAATAATATTTTTATACCATGTAACAAACCAATCAGTGTTTAGGTTAATGAACTGACCTGAATTAGATAGTATAGTCAGAAGAAAATTTAAAAATAAGGCTTAGCTTTATAATAAAAATATACAAGAATTTTAAATTTAGTATATAATTTTTACAACTGTGCCTACCATAAATTGCCACATAAACCACCTGGTGTGATGCGATTTTTTACATAGTGAAAAATTAAAAATCACATGTTTTACACAATTGTTTGTATTACATATTGCATATAAATATTATTTTAAAAAATTGATCTGTATTATTTGTCATGCAGGGTGGTTTATGCGGCAATTTACAGTAGCATAGGCTATAATAGTGCTTTTATAAATTGTTTTTTTCTGCCTTTTTCTTCTTCTTTCATTTGTTTTTATTATTCATTTTTTTGTTGTTTAGACAGTTTTTTTTTTCCTCTTTCATGTTATTCTCTTATATTTTTTTTAGTATTGGTTTTTTTTTATAAGTCAGTTGAAGACTATAAATCCTTCTGCTCGAAAAGCTAGAAGAAGAAAGTTAGAAACGAAGACAATCTTGATAGACTGTAAATACTATTCAGTGATGTATTAAATTATTCAGTTGCAAGATTTTTTGGTATAGAGATAAACTTTACTATAGCAGATCAAACATAGGTAATTTGGACATTTTGATATCACAAAGAGCTGGGTTAGCTAATACTTGTAATTTAGATAGGCTTGAGATAACTTGAGTTAAAAATCATATTTTTCCTGTAAGTTAAATATTGTACTCTAATAAAGTATTGACATGATTGCCAAATTTTAAAAAAAAAATTGAGTTGTTTATTTAGAATATTAGAAAAAAAAGTTTAGATTAAAAAAGGAGAAAGCAATCATAATAAACCAGAATATAAATGCCTTCTGGTGATATATTAAGCTTTTTGATTACAAAAAAGTTTAGTATGAAAAAAAAGTTTAATAACAGATCAAACATGAGTAATTTGAACTTTTATTGCAAAGAGCTGAGTTAGTCAATACTTATAACTTTGGATTCAGTGTAGAGCCAACACTGGGCTGCAGCATTTGTACTTGATATAAAATAGCTTGAAAATATATAGCATATAATTTTACATAATTGCCAAATTTTTTTTTAAAAAAAAAAAATTAAATATATTACAAAAAAAACAGTATTTTTTTTAAAGTAAATCTAACTTTACTTACTAAGTTGCTTAACATACTATCTTTTTATTTATTTTTAAATTTTGATACAATTTAAATAATCTTTTATTAATAAGTTTTTTCATATATGCTTTAATACAGAAAATTAATTTATTGCACCAAAATGTATAATAAAAAAAAGTTATTAGAAAAAGTCATTCGAATTTTACTAAAATTTGATATTGAACAACTTTACTTAGTAGATAAAGTTAGCTTTACTTGAGAAAATCCTGTTTTCTTGAAAAAAGATAATTCTTATTAACTAAAAAAAAAAATCGCAAAACGTATCATTTGTTATAAAAGTACATACATTCGTCATTTTACCCTCGTAAAATAAAGTGTAGTCTTCTATCTAACATCACGTAGTTAAATAAAGTACCAATTTTTTTATATATAAAAGTGAAGAGGGTCTAGAACTGCATTAAATTAAATAAAAAGTTAAGGATATAAAGATTTTTCAGAAATTTTCATTAATAAAAGCTGTTGACTTCGTCATAATAACCACATTTACCTTATTATGTATTATCAAAAATTTGAATTTTTTTTAAAAAAAGATCAAAGACAAATTTGATGGTTTATGGAATAATACGTACTCTTTTTAGTTTCAAGTGTTTTGTGAATCGAAACTGAGAATTGATAGATATTACTTCACTAAAGATTTTTTACTTTATTAGGCAAACTTTGATCAAAAAGTTTATTATTTACGAGTTGAAGTTTATTATGAATGTGAAATGCTTTTACTTTTGTAATTATTATTCACTTATTGTATACATAACTATTAGACTAAATACCACTTTTATCTCATCCTGTCTAGCCGCTAAAGCACTAATTTCTGAAGGTTTAATAATTTATAACATTGATTTAACAAATTTGATTGATTGATATTTTTTTTTAGAGTTTGATACTATTAACCGAAAATGGGACATACATTTTGGTTTTGATTATTATTTCAAATGAAGTAAAATTCTGATTCTCAAAACCCAAACTACGTAGTAATGTCATAATTCAAAAAAAAAGTTTGAGTCGAAACCCTACCTATTCTCCACCACATTCCCTTCAAGATCATATATATGAATATTAAGTTGTGGACAACATTCTTCTTTTACACGATCAAAAAATCTTGTTTCTTTTTCCAATAATTCACAACCCATTATGTTAACATCAATAAGTTGATCCCAATTGACAACTTTCACATCCTTGCCTGTGATAGCAGGAAAGTATGATAAATGAATGTAATTAAGATTTGGTGTAGTTCTAGCTACCACATTTAAGAATTGTCCATCCTTTTCGAAATCTTTCCCTTCTAAAGCTAGCACTTTCAAATTTGGTGTATGTTCGACAAGATTACAAAATAATTTTTGGTCTTCTTCTCGTAAGGGCATCCATAATTCCTCTAGTTGATCACCACAATTTTCAGAGAGATATTGAAGTGATTTTGTATATGTTTCTTCCCAATTTAAATCTATGTTATGTGGAGGTTCGATCTGCAGATTTTTTAGATGTTTCCAAGACATTAACAATGTATAATAATCGCCAGGAGTATCGCCCCAGCTGCAACAATGGACTAACGCACGATCAACTCCTCTGCAATTACAAAGCGCTTCAATTGTTTCTCGAGTTGCAATATGCATCATTAAATCAACTTCTCGCACGGTATTAGTCACCATGGATATGAGATTACTAACTGATGGAAGGTTTAAGGTATCATCTTTATTTGGCCCACGCAAGCCAGATGTATGAATTTTGACACGTCGAACAGATCGACATGATGCTGATATCTCATGAAAGAAACTATCCATGACTGGTGGAAGGTCTTCCGCGATATGATCAGAAGTAGTAGAATTAAATCTCACAGCAAAAGTATGCATGTTAGGAACGGTCTCAGCAAATTCTACAATACCCTCAAATTTTTCGCTTAATGAAATAGCAGTTTCATTATGTTTAGGGTCATAATCGTATTCGACATGAATCTGCCTGACATATCTGCCATAACCCCCTTCCATAAGCCACTGGAACAAAGATTTCCAATCCCTTTCGGAATCAAGTTGAAATTTTACCTTTTGCCAGATTCTGGGTATAGCTATTTGTCGCCAAACTGAACATACCATTGACACTCTGAAAAGGTCCGACCTCTCCTGCGAGAAATGGTCGTCTATTGCGTTTGGTATTTCATATTCATAAGGTGACTCGTCCAGAATACCACCCCAAAGATATTCGAAAATTTCTGAGATAAGCTCAGGTGGCAATTTATGGTTAGGACGTTGAATTTGTTCTTTTGATCTCTTTCTGCGATGTCGCGCTTTTGGCATTTGTTGTTTAAAAAATAGGTTAAAAGATACTTTATAAATGGTCTGACTTTAAAAACTACAATAAAGTACGTACGTACGCACGCACGTACGTACCTTTTAAATGTAAATTACGAACGTGATACTCGTTTGCATTGATCATTCCAAATGCCCGGAAACCCGGATTTTCGGATCTCCCAAAATACCATCCCTGCATTTCATATAGCAGGAAAAAAAAACAAAAAACAAAAAGATAACAAACTTGCAGAGACTTCTATGCATAACTATCTTGCCGTGATTAACGTCAAATGCACAATTCGTTATTTTCGCTGGTCAAATTTTATTTTATCAATTATTCATGAAATTATTGAGCATATTCCTAAGACTTTAGGCTTTTCAGCAATAATTACTTGTAAACTTTACAAATTATTTCTGAACAAACTTTATATTCCCCGTTCATAAACATTCTTTTAACCCTTCTTTTTTTGTAGTTATTGCCGGTCATCAGATTCATTTGAATGTTTTTTTTTGTTATTCTTCCAGCATTCTTTAAATTTCTCTAATTCTACTTTGCACAACCTCCAATCATGCTTATCCGTAAAACATAATTGCAATTCTTGGTTTTCTTGATAACAACCGGTATTTCGAATTATGTTTTCATATTCATCAAACTGTTCTTGATGATTTGGTGGTCGCTCTATGGGTTTGGTTTTTTCAGTTTGCGTAGGAAAAACCATGATTTAGGAGGTTTTTGAGGGAAGTGAGTCGCAACAATTTTAAGCAGATTACTAATGTTAACACTGTCGATCCCGGCCAGTTCGATCGACTTGAAATTTTATTGGATACTTTTATACCGTTTAACCGATTTTTAAAAATGCATGTAGCACAAATTATTTTAGTAAAACAAGTGCTGATTCTCTCACCCCCTTCAAATAAATTGCCTTTTATAATGCATCTTATTCGACATAAGAATTATATAATGTTAACGCGCCTCGGACCTGACTTAAGGGAGGGGTGTAAAAATTTATATACGGTATAAAAAAAATAAAAAATTATATATTAAAAGGTGATATATGTATAGGCTCTTAACAAAAAAAAAAGGTAATTAATTACATTGCCCTAAGTCATAACATTTTTGATATGACCTTGTCATATAATTCATATGACTTTTTGGTCATAAATCATTAAAATATTAGCCTTCATTATAACCAAATAACCTATGACTGGTCATAAAGGTCATATGGGTAATAGACTAGGAAGACCCCCTTCGACAGCTAATACCGAAAGGGGTCCGTTACCCATATATTGGTCATCGGCCAACACTGGCCCTTACCATATTTTTAAATTTCCAATTACTGGATCACGTTTAGTAAGAACTGTGAGAAAATAAAAGTTACACTAATCTTCTGACCGTGCATATCATCTTGACCAACCAAATACACGAATTTGATATACATGTATGTATTGAATAGTAGAAGTAAAAAATTTTTATATTAACTAGTTAGTGTTTTTTTTCTAGTACCCACAGGAACTGAAAGTTATTTATTGATTTGTATAAGTTAACGTCTAAATATAAATTTTACATATACTAGAGCATCACAGGTACAATATAAAATTATAAAATTCTATAAACTCTACACTTTAAATTCTTGAGAGTAATCTACATAGCTATTGACACGGATAATACTTTAAATAAGAATCGTCAAATTAACTTTATGCCAGTGTTAACTCTAAAATCTTTATTGGGGTCCTGTATATACTACGTAATTAATTAAATTTATATCAGGTGTTTATAGTAAAAATTAATAATACAGATTTTATATATAGATTAGCAAAATTGGTAAATCATTAGCAAAATATTAGTATTTAAAAAATTGCACTAACAATTTTTTTTGCCAATTTTTGTGACAAATAATTATTATAATATTGTAAAAAGAAGTTACAGTTTAAAAAACATTTAATTTTAGATTTTTTGATCAAAAAAATTTAAAATTAAGCATCTTCTTTTAAATTTCAAGAAATATAAAACTAAATATGCTAGCATAATGTATTTTTATATACTAAACAAGATTTAGTAAAACATAAAGTTAGAATCAATTAGTAAAATTGGTATTTTTTAGTATTTTTATTAATAAAATTATGTAAAATATTATAATTCTTAAAATTTTACTAATTAAGGCCATACAAATTTAATTACTTGGTTTTTATAACATGAAACTTTTGAATAGACCTGGCTGGCTGGCTTTTTTTTAAAAAATTTCATATATAAAATTTTATAAAATTTATATAAAATTTTTTTTCAATTCCCACCCGGTTATTAAAACATATAAAATTTTTTTTTTGAAATTCTCAAATTTTGACCTGGCCGGGTTATAATTAATTTTGCATGGCCTAATTCTAATTTTATATTTTAAAAAATCTTGATTAGCATATAAAAATATATTATACTAGTATATTTAATTTTATAAATTTTCAAAATTTAAAAAAATATATTTAATTTTAGATTTTTTAATTAAAAAATCTAAAATTAAGCATCTTCTTTTTTTTTAAAAAAAAAAAAAATTGAACAGTCATATTACATGCCTAGCACTTTAATTATTCAAAAATAATTGACACACAATATTATTTTTAACAAAAAACTAGAATGTGGCTTATCTAATTACTTTTAGATATTTAAGTACTGTTAGCATCCATGTGCAACTTGTCAAAGATGAGTTTAGCTTTCTAGTTTGGTTTTTTCTACCTCAAAGAAACTCACTCTAGATCACTAATCTGGTTCACTAGCCTGTTATAACTGTCTTCTTTCTTAACCTTTTTCTTTTAGCCTTCTAAGTAAAATAATCTACTAATAAATAATAAGAAATTCAAGAAATCAAAAGGAAATAAAAAAGATAAAAAAACAAAACTCTTCCTGACAATCATCTGGACTAGAATTTCCTACCAAAGAAAAACAAAAATCTTGTTAGAGAGTTGTGGCCTAACGTGTGGTTTGCCTAGAGGTTAACGGTTTTTCTCTTCTAAGACTCCTTTATAAGCTGTGTGTTTGGCATGCAAGCCAAGAGCATTGGTATACAAAATAACTGGCAGGAGGTGTGTGCTTTTGGATACAAAATCTTGGTGGAGAGACTGGAGTCTTCTCCGTCAATGAAGCACTTAGGCTGTTACTTCGAAACGAGGAACACAGAAGAAACAACAAGTACTTGCCTTTCTTCAAGCCACACTCTTTTACTCGGCCAAATGGTTCCTTTTTTTCTTCTACTCGCCCTCCCGTCGGTCTTTCAAAAATTTTGACAAAAAGTGGGGATTTGGCTTACCCCCTCCAAACGATCGGCATAGGTTACACAGTGCTTACATTTCCATATCTGGTTAACGTCATTAGCAAAATATATTAATGTAAACTTATGCAAGTTATTACGCCCCAAAATATTGTGCAATAATTACAGTCTGGGCATAATATTGCGCAATAAATTGCGAAATATTGCGCAATATATAACATAATATTACGAA
>CAJVPY010004373.1:0-12716 GCA_910591965.1 Dentiscutata erythropus | reverse complement strand
ATAGTAAATTTATATAGTAATCTGAGTCACTTTTTACTAAGATCACACATCAGTTGACTAGAGAATCATCAATTAAATAACTATTTCTCTAACATAAAAATCCTTTTTTATTAGATTAATTGTAAATTTATTATTAGCATCTTCTCCACCTTGAGATATTGAAAGTAGAAATATATATTTATTTAATCTACTGGTTTGATCAGTATGATCAATTATAAAGTTTTTACTTTCAAAAATATTTAGTCTCATAATATGATAATAATCTAACATATATTTATTTAAATTTTCACCATTAAATCTAATATTTTAAAATAGCATTTTACTAGAGTAATATCAAAATAGGAAATAATCAAGTATATTACAACTATCTGCTATCTTTGCTAGAGTTTCAATATTTTATCTACTTCTTACTCTTTGTATAAGAGTATTGTAATGTGTTTGTTCATTTGTATAAGTTTTTAATCCACAATATTGTTCAAGTTGTATTGGATTTTCTATTATAGAACACAAATATTTTTTTAAACCATTTTATATTAATCCAACTATTAAAGAATTTTTATTGTTTGGTAAAAAACAACAAATACAACTGGAACTACACAGCCCAGAATCTTTAGAATAACAACTATTATTACACTGTTTTTTTCCTTTACAGTTGATATAGTTTTGGTTATTTGTTTAGATTTAGGTTTTTCAGATGTTATTTGTTTTTTTGTAAATAGTTTTTTTGTAAAAGATAGTTTTTTTGCTATTTTTTTTATTTTTTTTTATAGTGATAGTTTTTTTTTTTTTAATTGGAGCCACTTTTACTAAGTTTGATTTAAAAAAAGAAAATGATTTTGTGATAACTATTAACAAGATTTGTTGTAAGTTGTGTTAGAAAATGATATTAATTTTGTAAAATTAAATTGCACCAAAAATAAATAGAAAAAGTAGAATAATAATTTCTAATAAGAGAGTAAACAAGAGTGAATCATAAAGTTGTGATTTATTCATCTATTTTTTTTTTTAATTTTGGTTTTCTATTTATATTTTTTTTCATTATTTTTTTCTATAAATTTTTTTTTTTTTTAAAGATTTTATATCATCACTACATCTCTAATAATTTAAATATTATTGGTATTAAAATTAATATATCTATATGCTTTAGTTAATTTGATAATAATTTCTGGTAGATTTCTTAAAAACCCATCATTTAAACTGGGTCTAAGTACTGTTTTAACAAAGTATTAAGTTTTTTTGTTTGCATTATTTATGTATTTATCTATTTTAAGAGGTTTTGATAAATTATTAACAGTAATAAACCAAAAAAAATTCAGTATTAAATTGAATAAATTTATTATCTTTCCCAGATTGAATAATATATTATTGTTTTTTGATTTTCTAATTAAAACAGAGAGTTTGTTTGTAATTACAATCTTTATATTCTATAGTATGTGTTCTATTAAAAACAATATTAAAATTTCTTTTAATTGGACTATCTACTAGATTATATAAATCTGTAAAAACATTTTCTGCTAGTAATAGGTAATTGGCAAGTTGTAAATTTTATTTGAATCACTATTCCTCTTACTTTGAATGATTTTTTTATAGAATTAATTATAAACTCATTATTTATATTTGCTCCTCCTTGAGATATAGATAAAAGAAAACATTATCTACTATTACCATCAGCAAGTTCTTCATTTGTTCTATAATCAAATATACTAATTTGTAATATTTAATATTAACTTTGCTATAGAATTTGGTAAATCTAATATCTTGAAATAATAATTGACTTGTATAATAATCTGAAGAAAAAAATAAAAAAGTTTTATTATTCCTTTGAAAAATAGCAGGTGTTGTAATATTAATAAGTATTTGCATTTTTTGTATTATAGAGTTGTATCTTCATTGTTCTGCAGTATATTTTTTTATCTCACATTTTTTTTCCAATTCTATTAATTTGTTTAATTCAAGACAAAACTTAATTTTTGTTATTTTTTTATTTTTAATAATTAATGTCAATTCTTTGTTTATTTATATTTTATATAAATAGTTGTTTTGTCTATCGTATTAAAATAAAAATGAGATTTTATTTTGTTGTTAATTGTTGTTTTAATTAATAGTGTTGAATCAAAATAATATTATAAACAAGTAGAAAGAAAAAAAAAATACATATACATGTTTTAAAGAATGCAAGTGCAATTCAAATTATTAATTATCTTTTTGATAATTAATTTAATATTTTTTAATATATATGCACAAGTGACTAATAAAAGAAGATAACATGTAAGAAGACCAAGATCTGGAAGAAATAGTCCAAGAGTAGTTATATCAAAACCAAAAAGTCCATGTTATACTAGCATATCTGTAATAGCCTTACCTAATACAACAATTAATAATTTAGTAACTTGGTAAAAGGAGAGATATAGAAATATATTAAATCATAATAGTCGAGTTACAGATAAATAAAGGTGTATTTATATTAAGAGAATTCGAAGTAATAGTGAGGTTTATTATTTTTCAGTTCATAAATTAATAGAAGTGACTTCTAGACTAAGATGAATTCTATATTAACTGAAGTAAATAGAATTATAAGACTTTTAAATGAAAGTAATCTCACAAACAATAATAACAATAAAAGATTAAACAATATTAGACATACAAATTTTATAATAATGGATAATCTTGATATTAATTATAATACAAATATAATTATTGAAAAGAACAACAAGCAAAATTATTAAATTTTTTAATACAAAATAAATCAGAAAATAATATAAATAGTTTAATTGTTGAAATAATGTCAAATCTTAGACTCAAATTTGATAGTGGTAAAAGTAATTTTGAAAATATAAAAGTTATTTTGAAAAAAGCTAAAGCTATTAATTAGATATTAAAGTAAAAATATAAATAGATAGTCTGTTTTTTTATTTTTATTTTTTTTATTTTAATTTTTAATTTTAAAATAAGTAGCACTAGTAGTAGTTCTAATACTAGTAGTAGTTCTAATAATACTAGTAGTAATTCTAATAATAATAACACTGGTAGTGGTTCTAATAACACTAGTAGTAGAAACAACTACAGTATATCTAGACAAGTAAATCATATTAATAAATTGATAGCTGATTTACAACATCAAATTACAACATTACAAGGTCAAGTTTCAGGAGAAACAGATATTAAAGATAAAGCTGTAACTATTTTTAATAACTTAGATATTATTTTATCTCAAGGTTAATAGCTATCTCAATTAACAGTTTCTCAAATATTAAATATAATTATTACAGTAACCAAAGACATTCAAAATATTAGATAGAACAATGATATTCAATTATTTTTATTATTATTTTATTTTTATTATTTTATTTTATTATTATTTTAAAAAATATATAAATAAAGGCAAATCTTTTTTTTATATAAATTAAAAATGTCAAATAATTTTAAATTACAGAAAAATTATCAAAACTGTAAATTAGTTGATAATGAAGAAAATATTAAATCAAATTGTGTATTATTAAATGCTTTTAGATAACATACTGAACTTGTTTTAATTGATTTACCTCATCATCAAGTTAGACAATTAATATGTTATGCACATTATAGTTTATATTACCCTTATCCAGGACACATTATATTATATTTATATAGAGAAATACATAGTAAAAATAATTTATTATATATTGTAGTTTAGATATTAAGATTACTTCAAGCAAATTCTTTGTTTAATATAACATAAATTATTTTATAAAGAGAGAAAAATTAAAAAAAATATAATAAAAAAATACTGCAATTCTATTGGCTGTAAAATTTTTAAAAATTTAAAAAACCAATACTACAATTTGATTGGTTAATAATATATATAATATTTTACAAAAACTAAAAAAAATTATATTAAACTAAAAATTAGCTTAGAATAATCTAACAAATAATAATTTAAGGGCATTATTTTTTAGCGACCTGTCATCATGGCGACTCATAATTAATCAATCAAAATTAATTATGGAAATCACATAATCTAGTCTATTGATGTAGATCATTTTAATTTTTTTATAATTTTTAAAATTTTGATCAAAAATAACTCAGCACTCACTCAACCAAAATTTGATGAGCTTTTTTATTTTAATTGTAGAAGATAGCAGTATTAAAATAAAAAAAAACATTGAATTTGGTTAAGTGAGTGCTAAAATTAGAGTTATAGATAAAACTAATTAATTTTACCAGTTTAACCTGGTGCACCATCAGTGCATCGTTGAAGATTAGCTTCATCTATAACTCTAGTTTTATCATTGGTGCACTAGTTTTACCAGTTTTATCTAGTACACTATTGGTGTACCATTGAAGATTTGTTTTACCTGCAACTTTAGCTAAGATATCTTTATCAAAGCTTTTGAAAATCAATTAAATAAGAGCTGTACTAAAAATTGTTTTCAAACTTTGATCCAAGATATCTTAGCACCAGCCCAACTAAATTCAATAATCTTTTTTTTATTTTAATTGTTGAATATCACACAAATTAAATAAAAAAAAGTTTATCAAATTTTGTTAGACAGGTGCTGAGATATCTTTAATCAAAACTCTCACAAAAATTTAAACATTAATCAAATAAGAGCTATGCCAAGAATTGTTTTAAACTTTAATTGAAGATATCTTAGCACCCACCCAACCAAATTTAATGAATTTTTTATTTTAATTGTAGAAGATTTATGAATCAAATAAAAAAAAAGTTTATCAAATTCGTTCAGGTAGTTGCTAAAATATCTTTAATCAAAGTTCTTGCAAAATTTTAAATATCAATCAAATAGAAGCTGCATCAAGAATTGTTTTTAAACTTTGATTGAAGATATCTTAGCACTCACTCAACCAAATTCAATGAATTTTTTTTATTTTAGTTGTAGAAGATTGCATTAATTAAATAAAAAAAGTTTATCAAATTTGGTTAAGTGGGTGTTAAGATATCTTTAATCAAAGCTCTTGCAAAATCAACTAAATAGAAGTTGTGCCAAGAATTATTTTTAAGCTTTGACCTAAGATATCTCAGCACCTACCCAACTGAATTCGATAAATATTTTTTTATTTTAATTGTAGAATATTGTATAAATCAAAAAAAAAAAATCATTAAATTTGGTTAGGTAGGTTCTAAGATATCTTTAATCAATGTTCTTACAAAATTTTAAATATTGATCGAATAGAAGCTGTGCTAATAATTGTTTTAAACTTTGATTGAAGTTATTTAAGCACCTACCCAACCAAACTTGATAAAATTTTTTTATTTTAATTGTAGAATATTGTATAAATTAAATAAAAAAAAAAGTTTATTAAATTTGGTTAGGTGGGTACTAAGATATCTCTAATCAAAGCATTTTAAATATCAATCAAATAGGAGCTGTACTAAGAATTGTTTTTAAACTTTGATTGAAGATATGTTAGCACCAACTCAATCAAATCTGATAAACTTTTCTTTATTTGAATTCTGTAATTTTTTACAATTAAATAAAAAAAAAGCTTATTGAATTTGGTCAGGCAGTTGCTAAGATATATTTAATCAAAGTTCTTACAAAATTTAAATATTAATTAAATAGGAACTGTACTTCTAGATTTGATTGAAGATATTTCAGCACCTATAATCAAATTCGATGAACTTTTTTTGTATTAATTGTAGAAGATTATATAAATTAAAAAAAAAGCTTATCAAATTTGGTTAGGTGAATGCTGAAATATCTCTAATCAAAGCTCTTGTAAAATTTCAAACATTAATCAAATAAAAGCTGCACTAAGAATTATTTTAAACTTTGATTAAAGATATCTTAGCACCAACCTAACCAAATCCAATAAAGCTTTTTTATTTGAATTCTGTAATCTTCTATAATTAAAATAAAAAAATTCATCAAATTTGGTTAGGTGGATATTGAGATATTTTTAATTAAAGTTCTTGCAAAATTTTAAATATCAATTAAATAGTAGCCATGAAAAAACTGTTTTTAAAGATAATTTCATATTAATAGCATTATTAAAAATAATTTTATTTTATTGGGCATTACTACAGAACAACTATTCTATAATCAAATATTTAATTTTAAAAAAACTTTTATTTAAAAAAAATTTATTGTACATAGGTAAAACAAAACCTACTCCTGCTTACTTATCTACAAGACATTTAAATCTACCTATCTACTAGTTATCCAACTACCCATTTAATCAAAACAAGAAGACAAAAATCATACAAAGAAATGATATTAGTAGTGAGAAAGAGTTAAAAACAAAAATAGAAATAGTTTAAAGAACACCAAAAAACTCATTGAAAACAATAAAGAAATACTCCAAAAATACCAAAAAGATTTATCCAGAGTGCCGAAGAAATATTCTAGAAACTCTGGGCCTGGAAAAGAATCATTCAAGAAATGATATTAGTAGTAAGAAAGAGTGAAGAACAAAAAGCTTAAAAAACACTGAAAAGACTCAATGAGAACAATGAAAAAATACTCCAAGAATACCAAAAATACTTACTGAAAATGTTAAAAAAATATTCTAAAAACTCCAGACCTAAAAAAGAATCGTCCAAAAAACGATGTTAGTAGTAAGAAAGAGTGAAAAACAAAAAGCTTAAAGAACACTAAAAAGACATATTGAGAACAACAAAGAAATACTTCAAGAACACAAAAAGACTTACTGAAAACACTGAAGAAATATTTCAAGAACTCTAAACCTGGAAGAAAATTACCAAAAAATAACATTAGTAGTGAAAAAGAGTGAAAAACAAAAAGCTTAAAGAATACTGAAAAGACTTGATGAGAACAACAAAGAAATATTTCAAGAACACCAAAAATACTTACTGAAAATGCCGAAAAAATATTTCAAAAACTTCAAACCTAAAAGAGAATCACCCAAAAAATAATGTTAGTAGTAAGAAAGAGTGAAAAACAAAAAGCTTAAAGAACACCAAAAAGACTCGATAGGAACAACAAAGAAATACTTCAAGAACACCAAAAAGACTTACTGAAAATGCTAAAAAAATATTCCAAGAACTCCGGATCTGAAAGAGAATTGCCTAAGAAACGACATTAGTAGTAAGAAAGAGTAAAAAACAAAAAGCTTAAAGAATACCGAAAAGACATGTTGAGAGCAACAAAAAAATATTTAAAGAACACCGAAAAGACACACTGAAAACACCAAAGAAATATTCTAAGATCTCCGGTCCTAAAAGAGAATCACCCAAGAAACAACGTTAGTAGTGAGAAAGAGTAAAAAACAAAAAGCTTAAAGAATACTAAAAAGACATGTTAAGAACAATAAAGAAATACTTCAAGAACACCGAAAAGACTCACCGAAAATGCTAAAGAAATATTTCAATAACTCCGGACCTGGAAAAAAATCACCAAGAAATGACATTAGTAGTAAGAAAGAGTGAAGAACAAAAAGCTTAAAGAACACCAAAAAAAACTTGATGGAAACAACAAAAAAATACTTCAAGAACACCAAAAGACTCACTAAAAATGCTGAAGAAATATTCAAAAAACTCCGAATCTAAAAAAAAATTGCCTAAGAAATAACATTAGTAAAAAAGAGTAAAGAACAAAAAGCTTAAAAAACACCAAAAAGACACATTAACAACAACAAAGAAATACTCCAAGAATGCTGAAAAGACTCACCAAAAATACTAAAGAAATATTTCAAGAACTCCGGATCTAAAAGGGAATCACCCAAGAAACAATATTAGTAGTGAGAAAGAGTGAAAAACAAAAAGCTTAAAAAATACTAAAAAGACATATTGAGAACTATAAAGAAATACTCCAAAAACACTAAAAAGACTTACTAAAAACACTAAAAAAATATTTCAAGAACTCCAGATCTAAAAGAGAATCATCTAAAAAATGACATTAGTAGTGAAAAAAAGTGAAAAACAAAAAGCTTAAAGAATACTGAAAAGACACGTTAAGAACAATAAAGAATATTCCAAGAATACCAAAAAGATTTACCTAGAGTGCCAAAGAAATATTCTAGAAACTCCAGACCTGGAAGAGAATCACTCAAGAAATGATGTTAGTAGTAAGAAAAAGTGAAGAACAAAAAGCTTAAAGAACACCGAAAAGACTCGATAAGAACAATGAAGAAATACTTCAAGAACACCAAAAATACTTACTAAAAATATTGAAAAAATATTCTAAGAACTCTGAATCTAAAAGAGAATTATCCAAGAAGTGATATTAATAGTGAGAAAGAGTGAAGAACAAAAAGCTTAAAGAACACCAGAAAGACATATTGAGAACAATGAAGAAATACTCCAAGAACACCAAAAAGATTTACTGAAAACACTGAAGAAATATTTTAAGAACTCCAGACCTGAAAAAGAATCATCAAAAAATAACATTAGTAGTGAGAAAGAGTGAAGAACAAAAAGCTTAAAAAACACAGAAAAGACTCAATAAGAACAACAAAGAAATACTTCAAGAACACCAAAAAGACTCACTGAAATATTCTAAGAACTCAAAACCTGAAAGAGAATTGCCCAAAAAACAATGTTAGTAGCAAGAAAGAGTAAAGAACAAAAAGCTTAAAAAATACTGAAAAGACTTATTAAAAACAACAAAAAAATACTTCAAGAATACCAAAAGGACTTATTGAAAATGCCGAAGAAATATTTTAAGAACTCTGGATCTGAAAGAGAATCACCCAAAAAACAATATTAGTAGTAAGAAAGAGTAAAAAACAAAAAGCTTAAAAAATACTGAAAAGACTTGTTGAGAACAATAAAGAAATACTTCAAGAACACTAAAAAGACTCACTGAAAATGCCAAAGAAATATTTCAAGAACTCCGGACTTAAAAAAGAATTACCCAAGAAACGATATTAATAGTGAGAAAGAAAGAAAAACAAAAATAGAACCAACTTAAATGCCAAAAAGACTTATTGGAAACAACGAAGAAATACTTCAAGAACACTGAAAATATTCACTATAAATGCCAAAGAAATATTTTAAAGATGCTAAAAAAACTTACCAGAAGAACATTAAAAACTCTTCAGAAAATGTCAAAGGAATACTTCAAGAATATTGAAAAGAACTCACTAAAAATGCCAAAGAAATACTTCAAAAATGCTAAATCTAGAAATGAAAAAAAATAAAAAAAACATAAGCAAAAAAAAAAAAACCATAAGAAACATAAAAAAAAAAAATACAAAGCAAAAAAATAAATATAAGATCTGGATTAAAAATACAAATCAGATTAAGAGAAAAAAAATAAAGCAAACTAAAAAAACAATGATTATTTAAAATAATCAATGTTTATATATAATTGCTAATCTAAAAAAATGATTGGTTAGTCATATAAGGGTCATATAGCAACAGGTTGCTAATTTATTTTTGCCTATAATTAATACAATTAATGACTATAATATCATTTTGAATTGTCTAAAAATAACATAAAATCATAATCAATCTTAAAATCATTATGAATTGTGAATTGACTTTTAATATACCAAATGTTATTGATTTTCTTTTTTTAATAGTATGAAGTCAAATTTACATATTGGCTTATAATATATTGAATATTATTGATTTTCTTTTTCAATAGTAACATATTAGTATATAGCAAATCAATTTTTTTCAATATTATAAAGTCAAATATTGGCTTATAATATATTAAAAGTTATTTAATAGTATAAGTCAAATTTATGTAAAGTGGGAAACAGGTATCCTGTTGGGCCCGTACAGGCTTTTTTTAGAAATTAATTTGGGCTATCCCCCAAAATTCTAGTTATATAATAAATCATCATGTAACTAGTGTTTTGATGAAATGGCCCAAATTAATTTCTAAAAAAAGCCCATACAGACCCAACAAATTACTCGTTTCCTACTCTAAATTTATATATTGATGCATAACAGATCAATTTCTTTTTTTCAATAGTATAAAGCCAAATTTACATATTGGTGTATAATGATCAATTTTTTTTTTAATTGATAATCTGCCACTTAACAAAAGAATAAAATTTTCTAACATTTTCCTAAAGAAAACTTTTTTTTGTACTAAGTTAATTGACTTTGTCACTTAATTGAAAATTGTAGAGCTTATCTTTATGGTTCTAATAGTAGTTAAATCATCCAAATTGGCCTAGTAGATGCCAAGATATCTTTAAAAAACTTTTTTTAACTATATATACTTCTTTAAAACAATTATAAAGAAGTTTACTGTATATAGTTAAAGAAATGTTTTTTAAAGATATCTTGGCATCTACAAGGCCAATTTGAATAATTTAACTACAAAGACGAGCTCTACAACTTTTAATTAAGCGACAAAGTTCAATTAACTTGGTACAAAAAAAAGTTTTCTTTAGACAAATATTAGAAATTTTTTATATTCAGGCTATATTAGATTTACATAGTAAACTGCATCACATTACACTATAATCATTCTTCTGTTGAGTAGCGAATCATCAATTAAAGTCAAATTTATATATTAACTTATAATATATCGAAAGTTATTGATTTTGGCATATAACAGATCAAATTTTTTTTCAATAGTATGAAGTTAAATTTATGTCTCATAATATATTATTCATAACATTTAGCTAGTGAAATCAATTTTGTTAAGTGATCAGAATTTAAAAATTATTTATATATACAACAATTTCAGACAGTTTTTTTTTTAAGAAATTTCTCTTTTTTTCTCTAAATTCTTTTCTCTGAATTTCTCTTCTTAAAATTCTTTCTCTTTTCAAAATTCTTATTACAAAATTTTTTTTCACTAAATTTTCTTTTTAAAATTTTTTTACTAAATTTCTCTTTTCTTTTTAAATTTCTTTTTTCTTTTCTTTACTTCTCTTCACTTTACTTCTCTTTACTTTTTAAATTTTTTTCTTTTTTCAAATTTTTCTTCTTTTATCAAATTTTTCTTTTTTTTTCTCTTTTTTCAAATTTCTCTTTACTTTTCGCATTTCTCTTTTTTTACCAAATTTTTCTTTTCTTATTAAATTTCTCTTCACTTTTCAAATTTCTCTTTACTTTTTGAATTTTTTTCTCTTTTTAAATTTTTTTTCTCTCAAATTTATCTTTTCTTAAATTTTTTTTTTCTTATTGAATTTCTTTTTTCTTATTAAATTTTTCTTTTCTTACTGAATGCTTTTTTCTTATCAAATATCTCTTCACTTCCTGAATTTCTCTTTTTTTACCGAATTTTTTTTTTTTTATTAAATATCTCTTCACTTCCCAAATTTCTCTTTACTTTTCAAATTTTTTTCCCTTTCTGAATTTCTTTTTTTTAAATTTCTCTTTTCTTATTAAATTTCACTTTTGTCATAGCTAGAACAAAAAGAGTTTGATAAACAATACCCCAAGCTAATGAACTACTACAACTCAACTTTAACCTACTACTATGCCTCAACTCCAACTCAACCTCAACCTTAACCTAACACTACTATATTTTTAATTTCAATTTAATCTTAATATCAACTTAACACTATACCTTCAACTCCAACTCAACCTCAATATCAACCTAACACTACACCTTCAACTCCAACTCAATGTTAACCTCAATCTAACACTACAGCTTTAACTTCAACTTAATCTCAACCTCAACCTAACACTACACCCTCAACCTCAACTTAACACTGCTACATTTTTAACTTAACTTAATACTACCACTTTGACCCAACAATCAGAAAATAGAACTTTTGTTGAATCTGTCACTTCTATTATAAGGTCTCCTATAAGAACAAGTAGAAGCAAAAGTGGAAAACAAACCAAATCTTTGGCCAATTTTAATCTATTAGAAAGAAGTAGAAGACTGAAAAATAGTAATTTTATTAGTAGAATTTAAATAGTTGTTAAATGCTAATTTTATTTTTTTTATTTTTTTTTTATATTTTTTACTATTTTTTTATTATCTTTTTTTTATTTTTGGTTTTTTTTTATTATTTTTTATATTTTTATATTTTTATTTTAGAAAATTGGTTGCTATAGAATGAGATCGATACCTTATATAAGATCTAAAGGGACCAAGATTGTAAAATTATGTAGTTAGTAGATATTGTGGATTGTTACAGTATCAAGATCTTAAGTTCATAAACTTTGAGAATAGTTTGGATATATTGCGGGGTTTATATAACTCTTTAGTTAATTAAATCAGCAACTTGCAAGTTTTAAGTTACTAGTCATTAATAGTTCAAGAGCATATCAATTGGGAAAAAAGAAATATATCATCTTTATCTGCCATACAACAAAGACCACAAAGAATAGCTTCTGCGAGTAGTAAGATGTATCAAATTTTTAAAAATGACTATGAAAGAAAAAAGGCATTTCATGTATATACTATTAATAATCTTAATTTATTTTTTTTTATATAACATTTAGCAGTCATGCTATAACTTTATTAGGCTTTGTACAACTCATCTAGAATATGTAAAATTTTGCAACTAGAACTTATAGATAGGATTTATACTAGGTGAGTGATAAACTCTAAACAAGTCGTATAAGAACTATCTCTAAATGACAAGTGTCTTAGCTAATATTACATCTAGCACTATTTAAATTACAAGTTACAACTAACTCGGTTACCAACTTGGTACCTATGTTCGACTTGCTATAGCAAGATTTCTCTTCTTCCGGACCTCTTTTGCAATTGGATATGACCTGGCTCTCAACAGTGGACCTTGTCACCCATCATAACTACTAGTGTTCAAAGATAAGCCGGCTTATCACGGCTTGCTGCGGCTTAATGCGGCTTATCATGTGATAAATTCGAATT
>CAJVPY010004372.1:0-12716 GCA_910591965.1 Dentiscutata erythropus | reverse complement strand
AAAACACAGAAAGGAATAAGAGCAATAAAAGTATCAAGAATGATAAATAAAATAACAAATGTTATAGATAAATACTCGGATAAACTGATTAAAATACCTACAATATCAACTACACCGGTATCACCAAGGTTTGGAACAATGATAGGATCATTGAAAAGAAAGAATTCTGATTTGAAAAAGCAAATAGTAAAACAAGCTCAAAATGAACAATTTAAAGAATACTTATCTCAATTAATGGAAGATTTAACACATTTGGAAATGCAACATAACCAAGTCGCACAAATGTCTAAACAAAAAGCTAAACATTATGCTAATATAATTAAAGAAATTAAATCGTTACCACAATCAATTCGAGAAGGAACTCCAGATATGACTGACAAAGAAAAGGTCTACAATTTCATGGAATATTGGGATAAACAACAGTATTCTACACAACAATATTTACATGATGAAATAATTGAAAGAGAAAATAAATATCGGGAAGAAACTGATATGATATTAGATATGAAATTAGATGAATTTAGAGCTAAAGATAACGCTGAAAAACAAGTTATTATACAAAATCTGCTTAGTATATTAGAAGCAAATATTGATAAAAAGAATAGAGAAAATGCTACTAAAAAGTATATGGAATTCTTGATGGAATGGGTAAAACAAAAAAACCCAGAAATTATTAAAAAACATACCATTACAAATCCAGAAACCGGAAAACCAGAGGTAACAGTAGAAACATTGTCACCAAGCTTAATACCAGAAATACACCAAAGAATCAATATAAAGAAACCTGAATTTAGAACTGATTCAGACAGTGAACACAGTAAAATGAGTGATCTAGAAGATGACCACTTTCAACAATTGTATAATGAACAAAATAAAAAAATAAAAGAAAACCAACAACCACATGTTTATATGCATAAACAACAAGGTTTATCTGCAATGGCATCAACAAATAGTATACTTAGTATACTTCTGAATGACAAACAAATAGAACTAAATACTGAAATACTAGTTCAAGAAACAGTAACAGGAAATTATAAATATTATTCACCTGGTCAACAGATACCCGGATTAATTGCAGAAAACACTGAACCAAGGCAACCAGTATATCAACAAATACAAATAAACCAACCTAAAGAGTTTAATAAACAACAATTGGGATGGAACCGCTTAAAGAATAAAGCATCTGAATATATACCAGCAAATCCAATTAATTTATTCGTAGGAAAGAAACAAAATAAACTGATTTGAGACAAAATGTTACTAAAAACCAAGCAGTAACAAATACACCTGAAAATCAGAGAAATACTAGCTTTTATAGAACTAGACAAACTTCAATGAATGTGCGAAATAATAGCCAAAGACCAACAGCTTTAAATCTGAGAAATAATGTAAAAAATCTAAATAGGCAACGAGATGAATACTACCAATCACAACAAAGTTCAAGCTCAAGTTCTCAAATTCGAAATCCAAATGAAAATGAATATGAATATCAAGGAACAGATATAGGAATCAAAGGAGACTCACCAAAAATGAGACCAATAATTAATAGATCCAAAACACCACCACTAGAACCTAAAAATAACCCTTATGGATATGGAAGTAACGAACCAATAAAAACAATAGCACTGAAAGCTTATATATTAAAAAAGAAACATTTAATATTGAATTATTGCAATATCAGCCAAAAATTATTAAAAGAAATAAACAAGTAAATCCAGTACATAAAGAATTAGCAATATACTAAATGAAATTAGAAAACATATCATATCTACATTAGGAACAGGAATACTATGTTATACAACACAAAAATATATACTAAAACCATATATATAGACCGCAATTGAAATATCTAGAAAAGAAAATTATCTTATACAAACACCAATGCATTTGGCTCAAAATGGCAATAGAATCATCAATGATAACAAAATTAGAATGATCAACTACACAGATAAACCTATACTAATACCAGATAAATACCACATTGGCAATCTTGAAAAGATCACTAAAATAATAGAAATAAATGATGCAGAGGTTACACATAGAGAAAAAGATAAACGATGGGAGATGAAACCCGAAGAAAATGAGAAAACTGAAAAAGAAAGATTAGAAATACTACTGAAGAATACAACACCGGAATATAGAAATAAAATGTTACCAATATTCAAAGAATATATAAACATATTTAGATGCAAAAATGAAAAAGCGACAACATTTAATAAAGATTTCTTTGAACCAATCACACTGAACCTAAAATGTGATGAAAAAGAAATACTGTTTAAAGACAAAGCAAGAATGCCTAGACAATATTCAGAAGATAAAATAGAACAAGCTAATAAATTATTTGAAGAACTAAGGAAACAAGAATTTATTAGACCCAGTAAGGCAGTATGGGTATCGCCACTAGTAATTATCCAAAAGAAAGATGGATCATATAAAGTAGCTATGAATTATACCAAGCTAAACCAATACTTAGAAGATGATCCATATGAGATTCCATATATTAATACGATGCTACAAAAATTGGCACAGCATAAAATTTTTTCGACATTAGATTTTACTGCTACTTACCACCAATTTAAGTTAAGAGAAGTAGACAAACACTTGACGACTGTATTTTTCCCAGGTAAAGGAAAATTTGAATGGAACATATTACCAATGGAATTAAAAATGGCACCAGCATATATGATGAGATATATGTATGAAATATTTAGAAACTTACCCTTTGTATTTGTATACATGGATAATATGACTATAGCTAGTGATTCAGTTGAACAACACTTTAAACATCTCAAAATGATATTTGAGCGTATCAAAAAAGCGGGTATGAGCCTGATAAATGCGAA
Organism: Dentiscutata erythropus; assembly: GCA_910591965.1. Taxonomy (NCBI): domain Eukaryota; kingdom Fungi; phylum Glomeromycota; class Glomeromycetes; order Diversisporales; family Gigasporaceae; genus Dentiscutata; species Dentiscutata erythropus. The sequence continues at coordinate 9,873 of CAJVPY010004372.1, read as the reverse complement.
TTTTATGTACTAAAAACTCTTATACTGAATCATCTAGTAGAATTTGGAAAGATACATGCTAACCAAATAAAAATTAAAGAGGTTGAAAAACTCAAAGTACTGACAGATATACATAGAGTAAGGTCATTTACCGGATTTATGAATTACTTTAGAAGATATATTCAAAACTTTGCACAAATCGCAGAACCAATTTATAAAGAAAAATACAAAATTCGAATGGACAAATGAATGTTAAAAAGCATTTGATTTATTAAAAGAAAAAGTTAAAAATGCTATTGCATTGACGTATCCAAAGAAAGGTTATCAACTTATAATAGAAACTGATGCATCAGACAATGGAATAAGCGCAGTTATTAAACAGATAAACCCAGAATTAGCTCATTATAAAACTAAAGAAGCTAGAGCAAATAGAGCAGAATACGAACTGACAAAATCTGAAGAAGAAATAATAGAATTTGGATCGAAATCGTTATCACTACACAAAAAAAATGAGAATCAACTGAGAGAAATGTATGCGATATATTACTACCTATTGCAATGGAGAACTTATATTGGTAATAAACCAGTAATAGTACAAACAGATAATACAGGAATATCAGATTCATCTGGAAAGATGGTTAGAAACGATACCAGCAAAAATGGTTAATACAATTACAAGATTTCAATTGGAAGGTTGAACGAATTAAAGAGAAAGATAATAAGATTGCAGATTACTTATCTAGACATATGGGAACTGATAAAAATGGAGAACAAATTGTTACACTACAAATTGGAGTTAAAGATAAAGAAATTTTGATACCAGAACAAATCAAGACTGGCACAACGCAGATTACAAATATAAAACCACAACAAAACTCCTAGAATGATTTTATAATCATAGTCAAACTTATTGAAACAATGAGAAACAAACCACCTTACAAAGAATTGGTACAATACTTTCACGATGAAGAAAAGTGTATACAATACTTACAACAACAATTGTTATTACCCACTGAAATCAATTGTTTACTTTGCAGCCGCAAAATAAAACTTTACATCAAACTGTTCAGATGTACAAACCATGATTGTAATAAGCAGATATCATTGTTCAATGGACAATAATTATGAACGCCAGATTATCTTGTAATGAAATATTAGAAATTGCCTATTTATAGCTAATTAAAGGAAGTCACAGGTTAATTTGTGACTTTACCGCCAAGGCCGATACTATGATTACCCGATGGATGAAAACATTACGCCAAAGTGTGTACCACCAAATAAAGGAAACATATGAAAGAATCAGAGGACCAGATATAATTGTAGAAATAGATGAATCAAGATTTTACAAACAAAAGGACGGAACAACAATATGGGTATTTGGAGGAGTGAAACGTACTCTCGAAAAGAAATTATTTGCAATAACAGTCAAAGATAGGACACAGGATACTTTGATATACTATATTTAGAGATACATACATCCAAAATCAGTAATTTACTCGGACATGTGGAAAGGTTACCACAATATTTATGAAAAATTAAAAATGAAATATCACGCGGTAAACTATTCAAAAGAGATGACCGAAACAGACTTTGACCCTGTAACAGGACAAATAAAAGTAATGCATACCAATGGAATTGAAGCAACATGGCGCGTGCTTAAAGATGCAATACCGCCAAGAGGAAGAGATAAAAAAAACTTGCAAACAAACCTAAACGAATTCATATGGAGACACCAAAATAAACAAACAAATATTTGGGACGCGTTATTGCAATGTTTACGTGACACCAACTACTTAGAAGATTTACAATCAATCAGTGATACAAATTATACTGATGATAAGGATGAAACGTCAGAAACAACATCTCAATGACAATCCAAGATAAGGAATATCTATATAAGTAACCCCCATTCTACGAAGAAGGATATCCACAACATATCAGATAAACCCTGAAACACCCTAAAATAATGTCTCAATTACAACAATTTGAATATTTTTATCCTGCAGAATACAAAAATAGAAATACCTGTGGAACATGTGAAGAAACCTTCGACCCTGAAAAATGGGATGAACATATTAAACAAAAACATAGGAAATTAGTTCAAAATGGAGAAAGAAACTACTCTCAAGAAGAACTGGAAGAACTCCAAAAAGAAATGAAGAAAAAGTCCAAACTTGCAAAGGCTAATGAACAACCCAAGGAAATTGTAAATGGTTCTGAATCCATGAAAAGTCAAGAAAAACTTATTTTAAAACTGCAATGGTCAATTGAACGAAAAATTAAAGAACCGATAGAAGAATTTCAAGGAATCTTTAATAAATTTGCAAGGAAACATTTCACTAAAAGAACAAATTACGCAATTTGCAACAAAAGAATTTAAAAACTTGGGAATTAATGAAGCAATCGACTTAGTTAACTTTGAAGCAACTATCCGACCTGACCAAGGAATGAAAAATTATTGTACCTGGTGTACAAGAAATATTAGTGGAAATTTTGAAGAACATAAAAATGAATGCTTTAGGAAGAAACAACAGGAAAATGTTAAGAAATTTCAAAAGGAAAAAAAAAGCGAAATTAAATCGTAATTCACCTGAAAAAAATAACAAACTAACTGATAAACTGATGAAAAGATGCTTCAAATGTGGAGTAATAAATAATGGAAACCACAACTGTACTAAACGATCTGTTAATCCAAAAATTCAAGAAAGGAGAAATGAAATGAAAAATAAAAAACAAGCTAAATTTTATCAGCAACAGTATAAAAATATGCTTAAAAAGCAAGAAGAAACTAAAGAAACTTCATTTGTGAAAACTGCAACGAAAAGAGACACTCTAATAGAAATTGTTTGCTGGAAATGTGAAGAAGTAGAACACCAAGCAAGAGATTGTAAAATATCAATTTCAATTAATAAACAAATAATAATCTTAGATCCAGAATCTGACAATGATAGTAATGAACCTGAATCCTCAAAAGATGCACAAACTCAAGAAGTGATCTAAGCGTATTTGCCAAATTCTGAAAATATTCCAAAAAGACTCTTAAAAGATAATGAAAACCTGAAATGCAGATGCAAAAATATTAGGAAAAATAGAAAATACATTTATCATTGCTGTGTAAACGAATGTTAGAGTATAATCACCAAGGACATATTATTTTTACCCAAAGAAATTATATCAACCCACTTAACAACCAAACTGAAATGCTCTTAGATACAATAGTCTGTAAAAGGTATTACTCAGAATATATGGAACACCTACATTAAATGATACTTGATCCAAAAGATATCAAGAAATGGCTTTTGGACAAGCAAATTTAAAACGATGTACTGTATGTAATAAAGAAAATTGAAAAAGATACATGACTTATGATTATGAATACAACTTTTTCTGTAACAAGAAAGAAAAAGTGGCGTACGAAATATACTATAGTTATAGATATTGTAATAATCAGAGAATCGAAAAGGAAATTGAAAATATGACTAGAGGAACTTATAAAACCAAACAATGAATGAATCAAAAATTTATAGAATGTTCCAATTTCTAAAAACAGTACCATTGTTAAATAGACAGATCCTGAACCAAACCAAATGTTACTAGACTTAAGAGCAGATTTAACTGGAGATAGATTCAATTATACCCAACCAGCACTAGGAGAAACGCTAAACTCAGCAATATTAGACTTTACCTTTAGAGAAGGAGGAAATAAGGCCAAAGAATATCCGAATGACATTTATTAAACAAACCAAATGTTATCCAAAGAACCAGGAGCATCAACCTGTAGCTTATGTTCAGAATGTTTAATGATGAAACAAAAATCCGAATTATTTATTGGAAAATGCTTAGAATATTTTCAAGAATTTCAAGAGGAACTAATGTCACCAATCAACCAAGAAAAGATTGAGAAATGGCAAAATGAAGCAACATATCGACCATGGAAATGGGATTATAACCCAGAAACTAAAATAACTGAAATAAAAAGTATCAAATATAACAATTGCAATATTTATAATGGAACTATCAAAGAAATTTATGAAGAAAACTTTGAGAGAAAGTCGAGAATCATTCAATTACCAAATGTGCAGATTATAAACCAATGTGAAGAATGCAAACAAACTTCAAAAAATTTATTAAAAAGAAAAGATTCAAAACAGTCATGGAAATTGTATAATAAAAATAAAGAACCAGGGAGCACTAAAGAAAACCCAATTGTTTTCGAAGAAACAACAAACGAACCTACTAAAATGAACTATAATCAACCTACTACATCGTTGTCATACCTGAGTAACTTTAATTATGAAGATGAAAAATATAAGCAACAAATTCAAAACTTACCATATTCAGTGAGGAAATGGTATAACCTAGATTCAGATAAACTTAGAAATGAAGTAGTAAAACAAAAATGTAGAATATACACGGAAATAGTGAGAGATTTTGCAAAAGGAAAAACTTGTACTCTTCATTTAAAACACAGAGACCAACTGGAAGAAAATGCTAAACTATATAATAATACATTAGAAATGTCAATGACTAATGATGAAGAAACTTTACCAGAATTAAATACTGAAGAAGAACCCACTATACCAGATCTTACAGAATTAAATGCTAAAGTGCGAAAAATAGAAGAAATTGTTAATAATATGGTTTTACCACTCACCAAATCTAACCTCATGTCACAAATAAAAGTTCAATAGAATATAAACACGATAAAATGAGAAAACAAAGAATTAAAACGCGAAAACAACGAATTGAAAAGAAGAATATCACAAGTAGAAGAAGACTTACAGGTTAAAAAAGTCCTAAAATTTATAAAACATAATCAAAATCAAAAAGTAGCTACACTATTACGATTTAACACATTCTACAATCTAGAATTTGATAACCCAACTTTTAAACAAGCACTACAATATGTAACTGAACTAAATCAATTATTAAAAAACTCAGTCAATGACTTACCAATTAGGAAAGATGAATTCGAGAACTTCAACGAATTCAGAGAATGCGAAAATTAATAAACCAATATAACTATATTTAGCTTATCAAATGAACAATATTTGAAAACACAAATTATTTTACTAATTTAGTTAAATTATTTATTTACAATGTATAATTATTCTGAAACATAATATTATCAAAATAATACAAATATTTTTAAGTCTTGCCTAGTGCAAGCACGTAAAACAAAAATGTAAACACCCATAAAAAGTATAAACCAAAGATAAGAAATAGTTATAAAAACGTGTGAAATTTGACCAAGTTGTAAACATGCCAAATACTCAACAACTCCAGGAACAAGTCATAAAACAACACCTACATGCAAAACTTATAAACGTTATACACCTTGTGAAAAGTGCAAAAACTTAAATTTACTTTGTGACTATAATATACCATGTAAAGTCTGTAAAAATGAAGAAATTACCTGTGAACAACACTTTACCAAACAAGACCTATATAAAGTACAACAAAAAATTATTAACTGGCAGAAACAGTTAAGAAACACATATAAAGAAGCTACTATAATAACAGACCACTTACGAGTAACTAACATGTATACCGATCAAGTATCAACCATTGAAAAGTTTATGGAAAGCGAATAAACAGTGTACAATTCACATCTATACAATTTGCAACAACTCAATCAAGAAGTAAACAAGCCTGTACCAATTGTCAGGAAAAGAAGAAACGTTGTGAACCATATAACAGCAAGTGTAAATACTGTTATTAATGAGGATTAGATTGTACCTATAATACACCAAACAAACAAGGACCAATACCAAAATTAAATGTCAATCGAACAGCAAATACAAAACCATATTGACAATCTAAAAGATATACTTAACAACCTAATAACTAAACAACCGCATAACTTTGAAATAAACCAAGCATATAACAAATTCCACCAACCAAGACAAAGAATTGAAGAAATTGGCACTGCTGCACAACTATTAGCATCAATATTAAAAGGAATACTCGTAACCGAACTAACCAAAAGGGAAGAAAATAAAGATAAAATCCTTTATTCATTAGGATTAATTGAAGAAAAATTAAACGAATCTAAATTTATGACAACCTTAAAACAAACCTTGAAAGAACAAGTGGTTAAAGCACAGACAGCATTTGAATCTAAAGATTTACCAACACTAGCTAACGTGTATAATGCAGTAAAACTAATAAACGCTGCAGAAATAACAGACATATTATTATGAAGCAATTTAACAACATCTAGAATTATACTTGAATTAGTTATCCAAGAACAAGAAAGCGAAGTAAATACCAAAAATATTAAAATAGCATTTAAGAAAATACTTGAAAATCTTTAATGGAACCAGAATTAACTATCAAACAAAGAGTAAGAACATACATTAATAACTTACAGACACAATTTGGAAAGATAAGAGAAGCCTTAGTATCAGAAACTGTTAGTCAACACCCGATAATAACTCGAGAACAATTAACTATAGCACGACAGAATACAACATTAACTGCATTAAAAACCATTAGAAATAATATTAGATATATCTATAATTCAAATACCGAAGTAAGAGGATTCCAGAGAATACAACAGAGTTCACTTGATATGATAATTGAATCATTATTACAGTCATTAGAATTGTATATTGAAATGACTTTACCATATAACCAAATATCTCAAATTGAAATACCAATCCGATTAATTGAACACATATTTACTGAAATATTACCACCAAACGAAATCTAAGAGACTTAGAATAAAACCTCAGGAAGGGGCAGAAACATCTAAATCTTATTTATAATTTACCTAATGAGAATAGTTTATTCAATAATCAAAGAAATTATTAAAGAATATTTTAATCAGAAAACAAGAGATATCTACGATTTATACCAAGAACAAGAAGTTGAACAAATTCATATTGAATATCCAGAGTGGGATATATACCTGGAACAAATATTAAGGGAAATTGATATTAATAACCCACCTTTTAGATTCTTTTGGAACCATAATCCAATATCAAGGAACACCAATAGATCCATAATAAACCCTCATGTAGAAATATTATACCAGAGAGGAATTGAAGAGATACAAGTAGATATTGAAATAACTTTAGCAAATTTAATTGCAAGAATAAACCCAACAAATAATTAGAGACTCGGAACAACCCTAAAAGCGATACAACACGCAATTGCTGTTAATAATAAAATCTTTAACAACCTTTCAACCAATAGTCAAGGGCAATATAAGCCATTTGATACACCTGCAACAAATAATAACTTAGACCGAGAAAAGAAACAAATTGAAAGACTAACTGCAATAGCTTTACAACTAAAACTTACAAGGGAGAGATTTTGCGACGCTTTGGAAATATCTGAAGACTTAAAAAGATTATTATACTTTAACATCTTTATTGCAGAAGATATATTATTCAACGAAGGAGCAAAGTAATAGTTGACAAAGAAGAAGAATTAAAAGTTCTAAATCAGATAACTGAATATTCTATTTTTCCAAGCAAAAGTAGAAAACGAAGTAAATCTATTAGTTAAATGGAAAATATCTACAAAGAAAAAGTTTACGAATTTTGTAAAAATTTAACAAAAGATTACATTACTCACCTAGAATATTTACCACCAAAGGAAAGATCAGAATTGCTTTATAAGAAAACTTTAACTTTTTACGAAATAGAAGCAAGAATCCAACACTTATTACACTTCTTAAAAGAAGTAATACTAAAGAAAATAACTGACGATTTCTGGAAAAAGGAAAAAAACCCCTTAGAAATAAAAACACATACGAATCAAAAGAATATTCTATTTGGCTTAAAAACGCCCAAACCTTATATTTAGATTATATTGAAATCTATTTATTGGATAAAGACTCTGAAGAAATTGCAAGAACCAAAATATTAGGAATAGAGTTTAGAAGAAAACATTATCATAAACAATATTATAACAGAGTTCACAATATAATAAAAATACTTATACCAAAAAGTGACCTAGAACAATATTATAGAGGACAGTGTTTAATACCTACAGCAACACAATTATTGGAAGGAACCTATTATAAGGATCTACAGAAATACCATGACCAGCAAGAACTTAAAATTGATGATAACTGAAATAAAAGTCCAAACCTATATTAACTTATTAAAACACGTCCAAACTCTGGAAAAATACCTTACAACCCTAAAACAAATCCAAAGTTACTTTAATTTGAAAGAAAAGAATAGAGTTGTCAAAATCGCATACCAGAAATTAGCTATCAATACTACGAGTATTGAAATATATTTAAAAACCCTGCAAGCATACTGTTTAACGTTAGCACAAGAAATTGTCAATGAATAATTTACCATATTCAAACAAAGAAATAGAAGTCTACAAAACAAAATTGGAATCAATATACAAAACTCTTATTGAACTAGAGAAAGTACCAACTGAAAATATAGTGATAGATAAACCGACTACAACACCAATATTTGAAAGGACTAAAGAAGAATCAGTGATAGCATATTCTGAAGAACCAGTAAAAATTAATTACTATAGTGTTAGTTTTAAAAGATACCAAATATTATAACACTTAGACTGGAGAATTGAGAAATTATTCAATAACAATATACTGGTTTTATCTGAAACAAACTCAATCTTAATAATCAAGTCACAAATAACTGCGAAAATATGACTGATACAATTGTCAGAAGGATCAGTATTTAGTAAATTTATAGTATGAATAATATCAACAACAAAAGGGCATTTCAAAAGAATTTCAGATATACAACGAAACCAGATATTCGTATCATTTGATAAGGAGGCACACCCTTATTCACAACTCAGGGAAGAAATTTCTGAAATAGAACATTTTGTAGTAAATTTAACAACTATTGAACCAAATCAAGTACTCGTACACCAAGGCACATTTATAGGAAATAAAGAGCTCGAGAAAACTACAACTAAACTACGAGCATCGTTAGCGAATAAAGATTTTTATATTATCACCCTGTTAGATAATTTTAATTATACATTAGACCAATCCGAAGCTCATATTTGGCACAAATTCTCATACATGCAAGGAAACGATCTTGTTCATTATAAATGAGAAATATCAAACTTGAAAAGAAATTACAAAAGAAGTTACGACACGTACAACAGCAATACTACCAAGAATCAATATCCAAAGAAATCAACTTTAAAGTATTGGATAATTGGAAACAACTTGAAGAATGACTAAGAAAAGATTTGGAAGAAATTGAAGAGATTACATACTTTAATATTAAACATATTACCCAAAGTATTAAACAAAATAAACAAATCAAAATTAATGAAATTTAAGATTAATGACTAAAGTAGAACCAAAGAAAAAGTACAATTTTGATAAAACAGCCAAAAGGTGTTGCAAGTGCAGAACATCTAATGGAACTTATTCCATAAATAATAAAACCGGAGTTATAAATAAAACCTGTGACAAGTGCAGAGAAGGAATACGACGATTCTACCAGAAACAATCAGTAGAAATAATAACTAACAAAGAAGAGAAATTCTTATTTAAATATTTAATACACTGCTCAACCTGCGTGAAACTACAAGAACAATCTGTATTCATTAAAAAATCAAAAAGACTGAAAACTTGTTTCAACTGCAGAAATAATTTTAGAAGATACGAACCTGTGAAAAGAACCACTAAATCAGGAACTATCGAAAAATGTTGTCCAAGGTGTGGACACTACAAGAAATTAGAAGAATACTTAAAATATTTAAAGAAATACAACAAGAATATAGAACTACGATGCTGTAAAAACTGTAACCACAAAGAAACTTTAAATGCACAAAGACAAACTGAAGAGGAATTTCAATTACAAAAGAAACTGAAATTACTAAAAGAAAAAGAACTATTAGAAGAAGAAATTTATAACTTAGAATTTGTAAAATTCA
>CAJVPY010004371.1:0-12719 GCA_910591965.1 Dentiscutata erythropus | reverse complement strand
TATCATGTTAAATTTTATTTAAATATTTTAAATAATTAAAAAAGTAAATTAGAGACATATTTATAGTAATTATGCAGGCAAATTTGCCTGCAAATCTCTACCAATTAAGGGATACTGATCATACTGAAATAATAACTTATCGAATTTGGCCAAAATTATCATTGGCAAATTTTTATAGACATCCTAGAATTTATAAAAACAGCTATAAACTTGTCGGTGAAACATATTGTCGATATAATGTATTGTCAGTAAAATGTATTGTTGTTGAAATGTATCTGTTGGCAAAACATATTGTTGGTAAAATGTATAGTTAGTGAAATAAACATGTTGGTAAAATAATTGTTAGTAAATCAATTGTCAGTAAAATAAACTTGTCAGTGAATTGATTGTCAGTGAACTGAGATATCAGTGAACTAATTGTTAGTGAAATAATATGTATCTAAAATATATATATATAAAAGTTCTAGACTTTTTCTTTTTTTTTAAATTTTTTTTTTTTCTTTTTTAACCTTTGGTTTCTATTGCAGTCTTAATTAATGTGACTTTTCATAAGGCTATTCCTACTGTAAGTCATTATAGTCCTAATTAATATAGTCATCAAGCTCTTGGGACCACTTTGGGTCTTCTAGGTTAGGCCAGACCAATTTGATTTTAAAATTTTGCATAAAAAAATACATAATATTAGCCAATCAAATTGCAGTATTAACTTTTTGCATTTTTACATATTTTAATAGCTAATAGAATTATTGTGTTTTTTATATTTGTGTTTTTTTAATACTCTTCTCCTATCGTTATAAGCTACTTTTATGTTATATTAAACAGAAAATTAAATTAAAGTGGCCTTAGCAGTAAATTTGGGGTATGTCTCCTCATCTTTATTGGTATTCCATCAAGAATAATTAGAACTGAATTGAGAGTTATAGTAACTATAGCCTGTGTCCTTGTATCTATCATCACTACTGTTTACAAATTCCAGCCCTTAGGCTGTGTTCCCTATTGGAATATATCAATTAGATAAGTTTCTTCTGAATTCATAAATTGTGATTTATTTTCAGGCCCATTACTGGCTTATCTATATTGGTACCTATTTCTTATTGATCATGTTATGTCTATTCCAAATTCCAGAGCCAATTTGGTTAGGAGATTTGAATATACCTTTCGTGTTTTATGTTTTAGGTAGTAAGTTCTTCATATTCTTCATACTTTTGGTTAGTACTAGTGTCTTCTGTTTTTTCACTATTATCTTTTCATTCACTCCATTTATAATTACTTTTTCAAGAAATTATTTCTGTTTCCTTGTCAGAGTCTTCGATAAAGTATTCTTGGGCAATTGCTCTAAATAATTCAACTTTCTCTGCTGTTTTGACTAGTAGTATTTTGGGGGTTTTTTGAGTAAGTTTACTATGGGCTACTTTTTGATAATGGCTATTTGCCTTGTTTTGTTGTTTTTCATTTTTGGAGGTTCTTCAACTATCCTTGATAATGCATCAGCATTGTTATGGATTCGTTTTGGTCTATATATTATAGTAAAGTAATAAAGTTAAAGGGCTATATTATGAATCTATTTTAAGGCTAAATAGTCTGTAACAACTATGAAAGGCTTGTATCCAAGGTAGTAGTGAAAATACTCAATGGCCTATACCACAGCATTACACTCCAATTCTGTGGCAAAATAGTTTCTTTCAGATCAAGTAAGGCCTTTGCTTGCATACACAATTGCGTGTTCTTTCTTTTTTTTGTCCTTTTGTACCAATAATGTATCAAGTCCTACACCTGATATGTCAGTGTGTAGGTAGAATAGTTTATTGAAGTTGGAATACTACAGAATTGGGGCCATAGTAAAGTAATTTATTAAAGTTTGAAAAGCTTCTTCTTGTTTTTGGGCCCAGCTATATGGAGTATCATTTTCTAAAAGCTTGTGTAATAGTTTTGCTATAGAGGTAAAGCCTTGTATAAACTGTCAATAGTAAGAGGTTAAACTAATAAAGCCTCTTAATTGCCTTATACTTGTTGGTGTGAGGAAGTTTTTAATCTTCTCTACTTTAGTTTCATTTGGTCAAATATCTTTTTTCTCTACTATGTGTCCCAGGAATTTGATATTGTTTTTAAACAATTCACATTTTTTCAGATTTAGCTTTAAACCAGCTACTTCTATTCTAGCTAGGACTTTAGTGAGGTGAGTTAGGTGTTGCTAATAGGTTTTTAAATAAATAACTATATAATCTAGATAGATAGCTATGAATTGTCTAATATATTTATAGAAAATACTATTCATCACTCTTTAGAAGGTTGCTGGGGTATGCAAAGCCTAAAGAGCATAACTTTAAAGGTGTAAGTGCTCTGCTTTGTTATAAAAGCAGACTTTTTCTGATCTTCAGACCTTATTCAAATCTGTTAGTACTCACTAGCTAGGTCCAAAAATGAGAACCATTGGGCCTTTTTAAAGGTTGTAAGAAGGTTATCAATTTAAAGTAAAGGAAAAAAGTCCTTTTTCATAACTGTATTGAGTTTCTTATAATCTATGCACAATTATAATTTGACATTTTTTTTGAAACAATTATAACAGGCAAAGTTCATGGGCTTTTGATTTTGTAGATTAGCCCATTCTTTAATAACTTCCCAATTTCTTTATTTAGAAAGTCTTGAGCATCAGATGCAATTTAATAGGCAAATTGTTTGATAGGCTTGGCATTTTTAGTGTTTATTTTATAGTAGATATTTTAATACTGGCCTAGTTGGTGTAAGCCAAGAACTGTATAGCTACTTTTTTTTGTTCTCTAATTGATTTTTCAACTTGTACTAACTTATTGACTACTTCTTTGGGCAATAGTTCAAGCTAGATAATTTTATTTAGGGTTGGGAGTTCTTCGATGGCTGTCAAGTATATTGCAGAGTTATCATTATTCTCCATATAGTTGTAGGTGAGTTTATCTTTATTATTATCTGTATAATATTTTCCACTTCTTCCATATTATCTTCCTTCTCATACTAATTAAAAAAGTCTTCTTCTTCTTCTTCAATAGCTTTAGGTAGTTATTTCTAGTCTTCTTTGGCCTAGTAAATAGGAACATCTATATACTTGCCCAAATATCTAAGAATGAGTTTCTTCTCATCACAGTATAGACAAGCACAAACTTTCTAGAACTAATCCATCCATAGAAGCATCATTTTTTTTTAAAATTTTTAATTACTTGGAAGTTAGTAGATATCAGAAAGCTTTGGACTGCTAACTTTACTCCTATTAGTTTTTTTAAAGTATACTTCTGGGACTTGTTAGCTATAATTACGATGGTGTTAGAAAGTTTGTTTATATTAAAACCTAGTTTTTTAGCTAATTTTATTAAAATGATACTAACTACAGCTTCTAAATTTAATATAGCCAGGATTGGGTTATTTTGCACTTTCATATAGCACTTTGCTATCATAGTTCTTTGGATAGTTCTATTTTTCACATAATTAGTAGCCTTGACTGTAATAATAATTGGATACTGCAAGGCTTGGGCCAAGTTTTGTCTTTATTTAGGGACTTGGAGCAGTTAAGCATAGGTTACATTAGTGCATTGTTCTAGAAGGTCTGTTGCAATATTATAACATGATGTTAAATCTACTATAGAAGGTGCTCATTTATGCCTGACTCAGTTGTTAGCTTCCAGCTAAGGTTGAACTGAGGCTTGGATTGGAGTTGGAGTAATTTTCTCTATAGAGATGGGCGAAACAAAATAATTAGCTAGATTGGGTTTATAAGCAACTCTTTTTTAGAGTCACTCTTTTTATTAGGCATTATTTTCAGTTCTTTCTTGTCATTTAGCATAGGCTTTGTTTTTGGGGCTTTGGTTCTAGATATCACACAAGTTGATATTTCTTGTTCATGTAGAGGCTCTGTAAAAGTCTGTATGAGATCATTGAAAATTTTGTCGTGGTTCTAGATACAATTTCTAGCAATATAACCTTTTTCTCAACAATTATAGTATTCAATGCTATTATTCCGGGTTTGTTGAAGTTGATACTGTTGTTGGGGTGTTGTGGGGTTATTTTAACTCTGGCCACCAAAGTGGTAGTGAGATTTTTATAATTGGTGGTTATTTGTTGTAATTTTTGATTTAGGTTACTGACTAGCTTATCAGAAGATTTATTACTGCCCTTGTTTTTATAATAATAGCTGGCTTCTATTTTTCTTGCTTTAGCAATAGCTTGGTCTAAAGTTTCAAGCCTTTCTGCTAATATAAGAGCTGCTATTTTGCTATGTAAACCTCCCATAAACATTCTTACAACATAGGTAGTAGGGATTTGTCAATCTAAATTAACTTTTTTCAAGAGTTTTTAGAATTGGTAGGTGTATTTGTCCACTTTTTCATTTTTCATTTGTTTTAAAGTGGTTAATTTGATTTGCCATTAATGTTTTCACTCTGGAGTTGCAAAATATTTGTAAAGGCCTGTATGAAGCTATCATTGGGATTGTCTTTATTATTCCAAAAGAGAAGGTCTTTCTTTTTATTATTATACCAACTTGTAGCAATTTCTGACAAGTGGCCAGAAGCAATTCTAATTTTTCATGCTCTGCTCCAATTATTAGCATCTGCTACTCTTTTGAAAGTTTTAATTCACTTAATGGAATTTTCATCTTCTTTACCCTTAAAGATACTTATATGCACCCAATTATTTTAACAGGTAGTGGAAAGAACGTTATGAATGGTAACTTCCCTAAAAGCTCTAGCTATCTTCCTTAGAATGTCTTGAGCAGTGTTTGGTTCGACTGGTTGGTTTTGGTATGCTAGTAAATTATCATAGTTAATAGGTTCTTCATCAATTGTTTGATAGTTTTCAAAATGACCTAGGTCTGACATACTTTATTAATTTTAAAATGATCCATTTTTTTCTCTTCTTTTTTTTAAAAATGTTCGATCTCACAGTTACTACTAATTGAAAAAGTAGTGCCTAATTACTTTAATCTAAAACTAATTAAACCACTTAGATTAATTAGCTATAGAATCTAATATCTCTCTTTTAAATATCTAAAACCTTAAAGTGGAAGGCAGAAAGAAAGGCATGGAAAAGACTTGGTCCAAGATTTAAGGTTGTTTGGGTCTCATGGTGTTGTTTCCAGGCTTGAGATAAATCAACTTATTTAAACCAATATTATAGTTTAATATTATCGAAGATATTATTACTAACATTTTTTTTCTTTCTTATTTTGAAGCTCTATAGTCTTGGAGACATATGTAATGAAATCACATTTAGGTAGTAATCAGTAGTTTAATATGTAACTCAATCTACATCATAGATAAAAGATTTCAGAAATTTGATTGATGATCTACCAGTGATGTCATGAGTATTGGATAACATGATCAGGTTCTTAATTTGCTAGTAATATTACAAGAAATTATGATAATCACCCTAATTAGTTCTATCAATTGTTATACTAATTAGTGATAACAATAAACTTATTAAATGATCAGATAATTTCGAATATATATGAGTAAAAATAAAGATATTTTCTTTATATAAAAAGAGGTTCTATATAATATTTGACACTCTTTTGTTTATTATCAAAAAAAGATAATGATTATGGCAAAGTCACTAGAACAAGGAATTTTGGATAATAAGTATTTGCGTATTTTAATAAGTATTTAAAGAATTTGGTTGACACTTCTACTTTAATTTCAACAGTGTCTAAACAAAGCTTTACTTTTACTTGTCTTAGGGTTTTTATAATAACAATAACCTCTATACTATTTTGGGACAGAATTGGGTTTCTGGGAATGATTTTAGTTAAAAGAACAATATTTTTAAGGACCAACTTCTACTATGATGATTTCGAAATTATAAAACTCTAACTGAGTTATTTTTTATTGAAGAGTGAGTGCAAGCCCTTATATACAAAATTTTATAGACTAAAATATGAGTCACTTCACTTACATTGCTCACATTACTTACATTATTCACATTGCTCACATTGCTTAAACCGCTTACATCACTATCTATAAAAGAAAATTCCACTTGTCATTACTGAAAACATACATATAAAGAAAAAATAATAACTAAAAATAGAAATAGTTGGCTAACACAGCCTAATTTTAGGTGAGGTAATACAAATTTTCACTATCACAACTAGCAGATTCTTAATTTTTGATTGGCTAAGAGTACTAATTAAAAATTAGGCTGGAATTACTTATATTTTACTAATAAAATCATAGCTACCTATTAAGTAAAAATTGTTCCTAGGCCAATTTCACCAAAATGCATGCTTATTTTTTTTTAAGAATTTCTATTTTTGTAATGAAAAAATTAAAAAGTTAATTCTGACCGAAAATTAGTAAACAATTTTGTAATGTGGGCCAAAATTTTGAAGAGCCTCAGCCGTTAACCAATCAAAATCGAGAACCTACTGGTTCAATTTTGTTGCGGCAGCTATGTGCAAAACCAGGAACAAGAAAGTATCTAAATATTAAGTGGTTTAAAATTTTATGTTAATCTGATTCTGTATTTTGCGATATTTTATCTGACATATTAAATTTAGATCATATACACAATTTGGGCTGTTAGTTAGTTTGACTAAAACCCGGTCTTGTGCCCTGTCTTAGAACTTACTTAGCCAGTCTGGTTTTTGTAGATGGAACAAAAAAACTATTGGTCCCAATTGCATAAAAATTATGTAACAAATATATATAGCCTAATTTTTTGTAATTTATTGGGTTTAGATTATATGCACTATTATAATATACAGTATAGCACCATTCAACTTGAGTTCAGATAAGACTGAAATCTATAATCAATACTTTGTATATAAATTTATCAGCACAAATAAGATATTATATAGATTATTTCAAATATTTTGATTAACAAATAATATTGACTGAATCGACTTGAATAAAAGATTGTTTATTGACCAAATCAGTATGGACAATAAACTAATAAAACTAATAAGTACATACATTATTTTCGAATACTTTAATTAGCAAATTATTCATACTTATTGGATAAATTTATAGCCTAAATTAGATATTGGAACTAGTCAAAAAAATTTTGACCAGTCAAAAGATTGGTTAAAGTCATATGATAATAAGCCAATCAAATCATCAAATTTTACAAATTTTAGTGAATAAATTAAAATTTTAACCCACACAGTATGTATAAAGTGTAACTGAGCTTAATTGTTTATAAATTTTATGACCGATTAATTGGGCAGTGAACAGTTAATCGGTCAACAGTTGAATGGCTCCAATCTCTGATCTAAACTAGGTAAACAGGCTCTGTTCAAGTAACATAAATCATACATGTTTGTCTGAAGCGTAGCGAGGACTTACTATAAAGACATAAATACACAAAATGTCTTGGGTTCTGCTCATGTGATACATATCCATTCAAAATATAACAGATCGACATGAACCATTGACAAGATAGAAATCCTGTAAAAATAAAAGCTTATCTGTTTCTGTTAATACTATGTATTATCTTCGAACACTAACATCACCTGTTTTACTAGTTGTTATTATGAGGTAGATATAATATCACGTGAGCAGAACCCAAGACATATTTTATCCATTGTAAGTTCTCCGCTATGCTTCGGACAGTAAGTGACTTGATGAGGAATAGCAGATAATTTATAATCTTCCCGAGATAGCATAACTTAAAGAGCAACAAAAATTTTTTAACATATTTTAGACTATACTTACAGACTAATTTAATATAAATATAAAAAATGGTTTATTTTAATTACACTAACCATTATTATCATCACTGACTAAATGAACTAAGGAATCAAATTAAAAGTGAAAAGATACTATTTATTTTTTGCAACAACAGGTAAATTCCCGGTTATTTGAGAGTCCTTCAGGTCGTCATATAACCGGAGATCCATGGCTTATTTTCCAGTTTATTCTTCATTTTTATGATGTACAGCGGATCATATAATTTGTAGTTTCTTTTTTTTTTTGAGTTACAAATTTCACAAATTATGTATCATATTTATACTATTAAGGTTTTATTATAATGCCTTATACAGACTTGAATTTTAACATATAAAATATCCCAATCACAGGTTACAAAATACAAATTTGTGTGATGTTAATTACACACGTTGTATTACTTAATTTTCTGATGTGATACTTATTATTCTTTATATAAATTTAATATAAATTATAAGAATTACGTGGATATTTTTTAGAACATGCTCATACAACATAGCATTATTCTCAAGGCTTTGATGAGAAATCATTTTATAAAACAATTAAATATTATTTTCAACTTTAGCAAAGATATAAACAGATCAAAGCATTTTTAATATGAATTTAGTAAAATTTTTTATGTATTAAGAAATACCTTCGCTCAAATGATTACCATATTTTATGTGACAATAAATGTACTTTAGCAAGAAGTTATTTCTACACAAAAATGTCGAAGATATACTATAAAATTATAAAGCATAATGAACTTAACAGTATATTGCAAGATATTGTTACCTAAGCCATGCCATGCTTTATTTGATTAATTCTTGTTGCAACTAGTAAGGACAAAATTGACTTACAAAATCATCATATATGCTAAACTATTTTAAGTAAAGGATGAAAAAATGCGAAAAAAAACATGTTAGTTATACTAGATTGTAAATAAAAGTGGTAAAAATTTTAAAAATGTCTAAGTTGTCCATTCATTATCAAAGGGTTAGTTTGTATGCAATATTCACATATAGTACATAGGCTGTAATAAATAAATTAAACTGTTAATACTAATAACTTAAATGGTAAATAATAAATTCGGGCTTAGAATGTTTTTCACTAATAAAGTTAATATTCATATTATAATAAATATTTGTTCAGTATATATAAACATACGTATGTACATACGTAAAGAACTGACAAATATAGAAGTATTATAACACAACAAATCACATGAAAATGCTATCCAATCAGATTCATGAATTCAGATACACCCTTTCACTTGTAATATAATTATGTACTTTATTACACTCTGTTCCTGTTATGATAGAGATAATGCTGAAATTTTGACTTATTTAATTATGAAATTTTAAAAAATTTTTGGGCCTTTTCATTAGAAGGTTTTTTAGGGTTAGGTTAGGGTTTGTGTTGTTAGTAAAAAAGTATATGTGAATTTTAGTAGGTATTATAGATTTAAATAGGAACCCTAAATTTCAGCCAATTTTAGTAGTGATACAGGCTGGCCCTAGCTCAATGGCCAGGCCGATAGGCAAGTCAACTCTCAGCCTGCACCCTTGTGGGCTGGGCCAGTCAACAAAAGAAGTGTTAGAATCGATTCTCATATACTGGCTAAAAAATTAGCTAAAAATTAACAAGTCATTTATAAAAATATAAACACTTGTTAGTTGGCTAATTTAGGTGATAAATTAGCAAAAAACTAATACATATAAGAAATGGAGATGCCTGACATGTTCGGGTTATAGTTGGTGGTAGAATTACTGAATTATGGCAATTATGGCATTTTACCAGTAGTAGAATTAATTACAGCATAGCATCTAATTGCCATAATGCTGCAATGCCACAATAACACAATATTGTAATTAATACTGTAACTGCAGTATAATATCAGATAACTATGTGATTTTAATTGGCTAAGAGCGATGATCAAAAATTAGGCTGGAATTACTTATAATTTTACTAATTAAATCACAGCCACCCATTAAGTGAAAATTGTTCCTTTGGGCTTATTTTTTTAAAAAATTTCTATTTTTATAATGAAAAAATTAAAAAGTTAATTCTGGCCAGAAATTAGTAACCAATTATTTAATTCGGGCCAATATTTTGAAAATCCTTGGTGTTAGCCAATCAAATTGAGGATCTGCTTTTGTGCGGCACATAGAGTTAATCAGTCATAACAGTTTGCACCAATTGAAAAATTCTAATGATAACAATAATAAAATTTTAAATTTTAGTAAAACAAAACCACCTTTTTTTAACGTTATTTCTCTCAAATCACATTCTTGTTATTTCAAAAAAGCATGTTGCCCTTCAATTTTTTTCATGTTCTTTAGCTTTAATATTACTGTTTTGAATTCAAAAAAAAAAATACTTGAATTTTTTTACTTTTTAATTTTTATAAACTATAATTTTCAAAAATTTTAAAGACTAGAACGTCAAAGTTCTTAATAAAATACGTGATAAGAAAAATATTGGCTTTAAAAGTATGATAATAAATCTCAAATAAACATGTACTACTGTATATAACTTATTCATTAAATGAAGAAAAACTTTTATAATCTACGCTGAATCATATCTTTAAAAAAGAACAATAATAGTTTCCTTAATGTTAAAGACGTTTCACTTTTAAAACCAAATTTTATAAGTTTTGTTAGCCTTACATACTTCCGAAATTACTGTAATATAACGGTCAACACCCTTTATAATAGTAACTTTTTATAATGAATAAACTAAAAATTTGAAAAATTATATTATTTCTGTTTTGCCTACGGATGAAATACATGGTGAAAGCTTTCGTCAAATATATATATATATATTAAAACAAAGAGATCATTGTGGCTGGGTAATGCACCATCAACCTGGCACATATTTAAGAATTGCCTGACAATGATATCATTTTTGATCAATTATCTCGCTAAAGTTGTTCTTAAACAATGACTTATAGAATGGTCTAATTGGTCAAAAAAACAAATCACAATGTTTAAGTGTCACAGAGTTACCTAAACTACCGTGTATCCGTGTGTCTTTACTATCAATCTTCACTCACTTGGCTAATATACGATAACTAGAGTATCATACCAGATACTACCACCGATAATGTATTCACAAAGATAAAATAGTTTATTCACTAAGAATAATTCAAAGAGATATCAGGAACCAAGTTCTGGTATCTCCCCTTTGGGATCGATACCTTAATATATTTAATTACTAATACATACTTGCATTTTAGGCTTTTAATTAAATCGTGATCACCCGATATGGATTACGCATTAATTAAATCATGACGTTCGATCACCACGTACCCGATCACTAGTCACATGGTATCGCGACATTAAGTCAAAATAAAATCTAGACTTACAAGCCCTTTTTTCATAGTCAGTACTGTACATATACTAAATCAAACATAATACAGTACAGCATTTTAACAAACGGTATTATAGTAGATAGATATTTTTGCATTATGGCATTACGGCTTTACGGCTCACAGCAATTACGGCAAAAAATACGGCATGTGCCGTAACCGTATTAATTTGTAAAATTAATTCTACCACCAACTATAGTTCGGGTGCATAGACAATTAATCAACATAATTATAATTAAATACAAAAGGAATAAAACCAAATGATTTTAGCATGCTAGAATTTGGCAATGACTGCCTGATGGCTTTCTACACGTTTGATATCGAGACTAATTTTATTGGGAAAATTATATTAGCAAAAAAGTTTAGCCCGGTCGACCGGCCCGAGCTTTTTTAGAATCGACCCTGGCCCATGATTTTTTAATCGACCCGTATCACTAAATTTCAGCAATAAATAAGGCTAATCATGTTCATATCAGGATCTTGTGATGTCGATTTGAACCCTATTTCGACCTGCGAAACATAGTAATGTTAGAAACGAAATTCATTCTAACTGTTGATTCGCTACCCCAGGGTTTCGTGGTGCTGAGAATCGATTAGGATCGGGTACATAAATAGTTTTTGCATGAAACATGATGTAATTAAAAGTCTAACATATGTAGCCTAAAGCGTGTAACCGGATAATAATATACCCGGGTCGTGTCCAATTACGTGGCATAGAGCTAATAAAATTGTTTATTTTAATTGACACGGATCAGCCTGAAGAGGAAAACAGCGAAAAAAAAGCGAAACCCGCAAAAAATACAAGAAACGAGTGTCTTAACCTATCTTGAGTTGTTAACAAAAAATGCCGGGAGGACAATTTTACTATAAAATACCTAATAACCCCAGCCCCAGGCCAACTCTTACTCTAATTTTAATCATATAGTCAAAAACATATGACTGGACACGGCTTTGACATTCCCTATATCCGGAATAATATTATAAAAGAGATGGGAAGTTATCGCTTTGAATAAAAAAAAAAACAAATTTTAAATATATGCTTAGTGGTTCGCCTTGCGGTTGTTGAATAGGATTCGTTGGAGTAAAAGTGGAAAGGACCTTAACAACACTCCAGTCGAATAACATCATAGCCAAGCGAGTGTAAGTCGTGTGAAAGTCCGTAAAAGACCCATATACTATAGAGCTATGTGACACTGTCAATGAATAACTGCTTGTAAATTTAAACATATACGGATATGCGAACACGGAACTTCGAATCAGAATCCACTCAAGATGATTTCTGATCCAGAAATACAGCAACAGTAACTTAATTTGGATTCTTAAATTATAAATATCTTTCGATAATAATCCCAAATATAGCAAATACAATGTTTATATTACATTCGGAATTATTACATTTAAAATTACTACATTCGGATTAGTGATGGTACCCGGATAGGGTATCACCCGGGTTATCCGCAGATAGTCGGATATCCGGGTTGTGAATTCAGCTACCCGGATAATACCAGATAAATACCCGGATAGTATCTGGATAGTACCCAGGTAAGACATACCTGAATTGAATAAGCTCATAACAGAATAAAGTCTGAGTTGAATTGTTAGAAATAAGTTTTCTATATTATATTATGCATATCAGTTCTAGTGAAAAATCGCTTGGTGCTTACTTTGTGATATTACAAATTTAT
>CAJVPY010004370.1:0-12719 GCA_910591965.1 Dentiscutata erythropus | reverse complement strand
TTTGATTGGTTAATTATCATGGAAAATCACGGGTAGATCTACAAAAATTAACCAATCATACGAATGTCGGC
This sequence comes from Dentiscutata erythropus, assembly GCA_910591965.1. NCBI lineage: Eukaryota > Fungi > Glomeromycota > Glomeromycetes > Diversisporales > Gigasporaceae > Dentiscutata > Dentiscutata erythropus. The sequence continues at coordinate 12,648 of CAJVPY010004370.1, read as the reverse complement.
CTATGAAGGTACGTGTGTATCCCCATAGAGATCGAAAAACGAGAAAAAGAATATCATTGCATCGGATCCAGGTGTAAGAACGAACTAACGTTATCAACCAACGTAAACTCAATGTTCACGATAAATTGTAGAATGAGCTTACGTTTGAGGAATTTAAACAGAGATATATCAACATTATTATATTTAAGGAAGATTATACGTCGGTAACATGTACGAACTACAGAAATGTGAAGACTTCTAAAGAACTTGGTGAAGCAAAAAATCTGAGAATCGATCGGGATCATAACGGCGCCAGGAATATTTTAATCAATTCTTGGCGTCCGTCTTCTAAAGTCTTAAATTATGAATCGGATACCTAAGGTCCGTTAGGGATCTTTTTTTTTAAAAAAAAAGTAGGTGTTTCATTGATGCTAAATTGATAATATATATGATATATATGTGCAACAACCGTTTTTTTTTATCTGATCTCACTGAGATAACTCTAAATCAATTTTGAATCTACATCGGAAAAATATATTTTTTTTTTTTAAAACATGTACATTGTAATAATCTTTGTTTTGGTTTTTGATTGGCCCGATATTTTTGATTTATCGCGCACCAAGCCGAATTCTGTGATCATCCCTTACATCTAGAAAAAAAAATTAAAAAATTTTGTAACGATAAATACACACTCTTGTTATACTATCTTTCTTGTGAGGCCGAATCAACTTTTAACAAATAAATATGGCCGCGGTTACTCGCGAAGTTGAAGCTTGGGTAGCGATTGCTAGCTTGATTTTCCTTTTTTTTTTTTTTTTAAATTCAAAGTACTGATGGTTTTTTGCTCGTGTTAATAGAACAGTAATCTTAACACTTCTTTACAAGAAGAAGATAAGGAGATTTATGATTTAATTCAAAAAGAAAAGTATAGACAGTTCTCTGGTCTGGAATTGATTGCATCTGAGGTAATATTTATATATTTTTAGATCGATTATTTCATATAATATCTTCAAATAAGGTCATTCAAATCTTGGATATTTCTAAACAGAGAAGACAATAAATTTATTTAATATATTTTTTATTTTATAGAATTTTACCTCTCTTTCTGTTATGGAAGCAAATGGGTCACCATTGACAAATAAATATTCTGAGGGTCTTCCAGGTGCTCGTTATTATGGTGGTAACGAATATATCGATCAAGTTGAAAATCTATGTCGCAAAAGAGCTTTGCAAGCTTTCCAATTAAATTCAGAAGAATGGGGTGTAAATGTACAACCTTATTCAGGAAGTACCGCGAATTTTTGTGCTTTAACAGCTCTGCTTCAACCTCACGATCGATTGATGGGCTTAGATTTACCCTCGGGAGGGCATTTGACTCATGGATGGCAAACCTCAAAGAAAAGAATTTCATCATCTTCAATATATTTTGAATCAATGCCTTATCGTTCTAATCCGGAAACTGGATACATTGATTATGATAAACTCGAAGAAAATGCCAATCTTTTCCGCCCCAAACTAATTATCTGTGGTGCGAGTGCATATCCACGTGACTTTGATTACGTCAGACTTAGAAAGATTGCCGATCAACATAGTGCATATTTAATGGCAGATATTGCACACATTAGTGGTTTGGTTGCAACTCGTGAAGCAAATAATCCTTTTGAATTATGTGATGTTGTCACAACAACTACACACAAAACTCTAAGAGGACCTCGTGCTGGCTTGATTTTTTTCAGAAAAAAAAAAAATGAAGATTTGGAAAATCGCGTAAACAATGCAGTTTTTCCTTCTAATCAAGGAGGGCCACATAATAATACCATTGCTGCCGTTGCAGTTGCCCTTAAGCAGGTAGCCACTCCTGAATTTAAACAATACGCCAAACAAGTTCGTGCTAATGCTAAAGCTTTAGGTGACGCACTTTTAAGTCATGGTTACAAATTAGTGACAGATGGGACGGACAATCATTTAATCCTTTGGGACTTGAAACCTCTTAAATTAACTGGTAGTAAAGTTGAGAAGATTTGTGATATGGTCAAGTATGTAAATCCATTCACTTTCAAATATTCTATCCTTGTAACCCAATGAGGTGATAATGTTCATTTTTGTTTTCAAATTTTATCATATTCATTATGCAGTATAACACTTAATAAAAACTCTGTCCTCGGTGACGTAAATATGGTTTCTCCAGGTGGTGTACGTATTGGTACGCCCGCTTTGACATCGAGAAGTTTTAAAGAAGAAGATTTCGTGAAGGTGGCTGAGTACTTGCATCGTGTGGTACAAATTGCCGTTCAGGTCCAGGTTCGTATAAGTTGTTAAAATTTATTATATTACTATATATTTACTATATATTCAATATTGAATAACCTATAATTTAATTATTAGGAAAAAGCAGGTAGCAAAATGATGAAAGATTTTGTTGTCGCATGTCAGGATGTCGAAGAAATTTCTGCTCTAAAAAAAAGAAGTAGAAGCGTTCGCTACTAGTTATCCGATGCCAGGTACGCTTTTAATTTTAATTATCTGTTGGTGTTATTCATAATTAACGTTAATTATTGAATTTTATAGGATTTGATCCAACCAATATTTCTCCTGTTGAAAGTTAAAATTTTAAAATTTTAGCAAGATTATATACAAACTATTATCAACATTAATCTATTATTCAAGTATAGAGTTTGTGATAATATAATTACTGATTATGATTCCTGTATTTGTCTATAATCAAAAAATGAGATATTAAATACATTACAACTCAACAAACTATAAAAGTATTATTTAGCGCTTAAGTATCCCAGATACTTTGCAAGTTAGTCTGATTGGTATTATAGTCAAGGAGTATTTTGGTAAGAAACGGGTGTATAGATTGTACTAATTACACTAACAATACTAAAAATAAGGAGAGTACAAAGTACTTTACAAATATCCTTACTTTTCTATTTCTACCTTTAATGCATATAATCTGCGTAACAATGTCTACTACGTGCATATCTGCATACTATGGTTATTTGGCCTGAATATTCGTGAGTCTTGTATAAACACAGCTATATTTTTTCGACGTACATAAGAAGTTTCATATGATTTGCTATTATGTTTCTACTTAATTTTTCATATATATTTATACAATTTAAAACAATTAAACCAATTTCAAAAAAAAACAAACCTACACATAATAAGAAATTGTTATATAAAAAATTTTTTTATTTAATTATAAGACCTCACTATTAAAATAGATTTTTAGCCACTCTATGAATCTCGCATATTACCATTGCGAAGATAATGGTAGTGCGCGGAATTTATAGGGTTCGTAAAATTCAATGATCGTAAAATCCAATGATCGCGCTAATTTGAAAACAACGAAGATTAATGCAACGCCAAGTTTTACCCGATAAGATATTAGGATATGATCATATCGATATGGGATAAATTATAAGATACAAGGTATCTGGTTATTAAAAATTAAAAGGTAATCTATTTGATGAAAATACAAAAAAGGTCATACCATGTGACCTTATAATGTTGACCATGCAAAAGATTGGCCAATTATGTACCAAATTGTAATCACTTACATTCACTTAAAATGCCTACTTTATCACGTACCTATATTCTTTCGCTCTATCGTTCTTTTCTTCGCGTAATTGAACGTTGGCCAACGGATTATTTACGTCCAAACAGAAACTTTAAACATGTTCTTCACTTACGTGTTACTGAAGGTTTTAGGCAAAATCTTTCAGTTAAGGATGCGGATGTGCTAAGAGCTTTAGTCACGGATGCAGAAAATGAACTTGATGCTTTAAGAAGGCTGGCAAATAATGAATTTAAAGAGAAGGTTAATTATAAATTTTAACTTTAATAATATATATATTTTTTTTCTTTACAAATTTTATCAAATTTAAGATATAAAAACTCGTGTACTTTTTACGCTCTTATCAGTACCCACTTTCGGATAGAATTTATCGACCTGCAGCTAATCCAAAATATTATTCAGGACTTGTAGCAGCGATAGATAAAGCAGCTAAACTGAAACAAGAAGAAGACTCAAAGCCTTCACTATGGAAAAGATTATTCAAATTTAAGAACAAGGACACGTAAATTTTTTTCGACAAAAAAAAAAAAAAAACGGAACAATAAAAAAATTTACTAAATCAGTCTAATCCTAAACCTATTTTTAGTTCAGGCCAAATGATATTGTTAAATTTTACGATGTACTATCACGTGATGAAGAATTTTCAATTTTCGTGATTTCGTTTGCAGTAGTAAAACGACTTTAGGGGTCTTTATTGCCTCGTAAGGTTAAGGTTATCTTGATAAGATTCTAATTATAAGAGTTATATTTTAATAGGAGTAACAGTATTATATACTCCATTCTGAAAACATTTAAAATATAGATTTCCCTTAGAAACTTTAAAAATATACCAGTTATAAAAAATAAATATTCTAGATTTAAAGTTGATCTGAACTAATGAAAAAATTAAACTCATATTAAAGTCTTGAAATCTGTTCATTTCTTATTCTCATATTTTCTTTAAAATAATCTTCAATAACACTTATTAATCCTAGAATTTCTTCTTTTGTATTATCACCATGTATGCAAATTCTTACACGTTCTTTTCCAACAGGGACAGTTGGAGATCGGATTGGTTTCACATTGTATCCCGCCTTTTGGAGTATACGACTTAATTTTACTGCGTTTGCGTTACCTGAAAAACAAATATTGTAATGATTACAAAGATAACTCATAACTTGTTTTATTGTAAAATAATGTGGTGCCCGTTACCTGGGACAATTATTCCTTGGATAGCACTAGTAGATGGTAATAAATTATCATGTGATATTTTGATGTTTGAGCGGAATATATTTATTAATTTCATTAAATTTTGTCGGAGCTATATAATTATCTTATGATTAGAGTAATTTCGATTATCGAATTTTAAAAATTTTTAATATTTTAAAAATGTAATAATACCTGATCACCTATTTCACCAGACATGACTTCGTAAGAGCATCTTATAGATATAAGGTTGTTATATGATAAGAAGGTAGAAAAAATTAATGGCCTCGCATAGTTGATTAAATATGACCTTAATATTTTCGGACCAAGAATAGCCGCTACCATAATGATAATTTTTTTAAATACTTTAATAACTGAATATAGAGAATATATGCGATATCAAAATTTGTCTACCTCCATTGCTAGCCAATGCTTTGCCGAAAGTATGTAGTCGTGCAAACACGTGACGTTCCAAACCTAATTCACAAACGATCCCCCTGCCTTGGTAACCATATACACCGTTCGAATGAGCCTAAATCAAATCAAATACAAGGGTTAAAATTCATAATTTAAAACAATAGATATTATTTGAGTGCTATCAAGAGGAAACTTATCAAGAAGAAATCTAACGATAAATCTAATTTTCTTGATTCAGCCCCTGAAGAATTTCGACAAGATGGAAATTGAAAATAAGATTTATAGATTTTTTCTTGTAGGCACTCATTTGATAACTATTTAAATTAATACGTACTTCATCAACGTATAAGTACGCGTTAAATGATTTTAAGACTTCAACAATTTCTTTTAAAGGAGAAAAATCACCATCCATTGAATATAAACTTTCTACTGCAACGAAAATATTATTTTTTGCACCAATTTTCATTATAACATTCTCTAACACTACTTTAAGATTTTCAACATCATTATGTTTGAAATTTGTAACCAAAGATGCTCTAGAATTTCTCACTCCATCATGTACACTTGCATGTACAAATTCATCTATAATAACGGCATCACCAGGCTGTGGAACACAACTAAAAAATCCTACATTCGCGTCAAAACCAGATGTAAACATCAATGCACTTTCAGCATTATGAAATTCTGCAAGAAATTTGTCTAATGATTCGGCAAATGATGAATTTCCATCCAAAAGTCGTGAACCTGTTGAACCAAGTGGAGGGTGAGGGAATTTGATAAGAGTATTTAAAAATTTTTCACTCAATATTTTATTTCTTGAAAGTCCAAGGAAGTCATTAGATGAAAAATCGGCTGATGAAGGTGACGCAACTACTAGAGAACGACAAAGATCACGTTTTTTTCTTTTTTCTAAAATATTTTCCAATTGTTCTTTCAATGGCATTGCGAAAAGATTTTGAAAGGTAATGAAAATCGATGTTCTTTTTTATTAGCAATTAGATGATCTATAGTAGGACAAGTGACAATGATCGAACTTACTTTCAACATAAAAATCGTGTAACTAAGATTGCTTTTGGATAGCGTTGGATCAACTTTATTCCAACTCAAACTACTGGACTTATAAAGTTACCCAATACTATGTAGTGTATAGATTATAGCAAGAACTTTAATTATTGATTACTTTTTTTGATTTTGCTAATGTCTATCAAATGATTTAAATGCAACAACACACGTCTTTAGTCTAGCCCTATAACGCTTTATAGATAAATGAATAATTTTTTTATTTTGTAAACACATGCTATTTCTTTGGTCAATATATATATATAATAAACTCACTTCATATGTGCATAAATATATGAATATGGGTAATTAGTGATCCAGTGTGATCATAATCTGACAATTTATCTTGAATGAATCGAATGATATGAAAAATATAGAAATCCAATACGATATGATTAATTCAGAGAGTTTTGGTAAAATGGCGGTACGTAAATAATAATTTATATTAACAATGAATAATTTCCAATATACGATCGATTATCTTGTTTTAATAACATGATAATCAGAATGAAATGATGGTTGACTTTTGTTCTGATTGGTCAATTTACTTACAAATGAATTTATACAGTTTAAAGCACTTTTTCGAAAATAGCATTCCACAAGTAAAATAAGGTTGTTTCTTGCGTCAAACAAACGATAAAACTTACTGTGCAAAAGAATCTCTGAAATGCTTAAATGAATCTTAAAACAGAAGGCGCATTAATTCCGTTTCTCTTGCAAATTTGCCGTAACCCACTATTCTTTTACTTATTAGATGTTCATTCACTTTGTATTTACATACCGTTTTAGTGTATATGTCTATTTTTGAGTTTACACGAACCATTAATAAAATTGAGAATGAAATCAAAAATGAAATTGAATGTCGACAATGATATTAAATGCCTTTCTAAATTCAGAAACTCGATTTGGTAAGATTTCAGAATAAATTTGGTTAGAAGAGTCGTTCGAAATGAACCGGCAATTGCACTTCAGAATTACCACTACAAAATCAAAATTATAATATTGTTTTATGTTAATAAAAAAAACTTATCCATTGAATTATTATATCCACAAAGTTGCTACCCAGTATACGTATCGTAAACAGAAGTTACTGTGTTTGGTTCCGACTTCAAAATATGCCATTATGTTCATTAATTGTTTATTATCTAATATTGCTCGAGTCTCAAAATTGAAAATCTAGTTTACCAAAAATTAGCAAAGTTTCTCGAAGCTTAGATGCTATTTTGCTAGTTAATAGTTTATTGATAAAATGAAGCTTAAATCATTATATTTTTAAAGTGCATATAAATATCCTTTAATTCATTTATAACTTTTTTTACCAATACTTTTTCCTAAAGCTTTCAAGAATATACATTTTTCATTAAATAGATATTCATTTTTTCAAAACTTTGTTCTTTAAAAATGCCTACTACTCGACCATATAATATGCGTGAAGCGAGACGAAAAGGACATGTTGACAATATTGAAGCCGTAGAAACGAAATTAAAGTTTATTACTTTATTTCGTGAAAATAACAATTATATACCTTTAAACAAAATACCCTTTTATTATTTCGCAAGATTTAATAGAGCATTAACTTATATGGGCAAACTTGTAAATATTTTTAATTTTTATTTATTTAAATGATATTAACTATTATGTATTTTTGATATACTGTATATACATTTTTTCTAGAAATACGCAATCACCAACGAGATGAGCACGATTTTAAGTCTACATGAAACTACTAAATGTGGAATCATTGTTAGACTTAGCGAACCATTACAACAGGAACGTAATGATATTCTTCAATATAATAATAACTTTAACCAACAGCATGAAAAATGTCAAATAACCTTACAAGAAACAGAAGATGAAGTTAATGAACATGAAGATAATAAGCAAAAAGTAAAAAGATGGTTAGAGGAAATAAATCAGATTGATTCTTTGTAGAAATTCTTTATAGAATTTAGATGGATAATAAGGTTTTTGGGATTTAACAATTACAAATCAATCTTTTGGATTTTTGTTTTATATTGACGACTAGTAAGTAAAATAGAACTTGTAATTTTTTTTTTTCCAAACAAATTGTTAACTTTTATAGATGTAAAAATTCACATTCTTTATATAGTATAATGCAATTTTTCTTGTATACTATTGTGAATTTTTTGTAGGTATAGATTTTTTTTTTATGCTTATACAGTATGTATTTTTATTTTACAATTTTTTCTTAGAAAATTAGCTATTTGTTTTTGTTATAAATGTAGTAGCATTTATTTGACAAAATGCGTTCTATATAATTTGTATAGTGTATATATAATTTTCAATGCATTTAAATAAGATGTTCAATTTTATTATAGGTTCAAAGTTAATGAGAAATAATGCATTTTGAAAATAAATAGGAACTTTAAGAGTCGAAATTATAATTATAAACAGCAAGGATTGAAATGGAAAAGTCAAAAACTCCCATTTTACAAGGTAAAAGTTTATTTATAAATAAATGTGATAGTAGTTTAGAAATTAGTGATCGCATGAATATGTATCTGTGAGCTTGATCGAAAATAAAATTAGTAAGTAGTTTAGTTTATTTCGTTTCTAGTTCCACTGATCCAATTTAACTCTGAAAACCCAAAATTAAATCTTCATAAATTGGCAGGCCGGGCCTAATTTTAAGCAAAACCTGACCTGACCCGCTACTTCGAGCTCTTTTTTTTGGGGGGGCTTGGGCTAAAAAATATTTTTCGGGTTTGGGTTCGGGCCCAGCAAAGCCCAGCCCGACCCGGTCTATTCCAGATCTAGTAACACTTATAATGCTAGAAACTCTTCTTTTTTATTATAATATTCTTTAAATCTTAATATCGCATATTCTATATAGTCAAAATTAATTTCTGAAAATTGGGCTTGAACCTAAAAAAAAAAAAAAGATTATTAGTAAAAATTCGGTCAACTAACACTTTATTATGTCTATTAAATAAAAAATGACATTTACCAATCCCCATACACCCCAGAAGAAATGGGATGCTAATGCAAATTTATTAACTTCTCGATATAGCTCATTAACTTCCTCTTCAGTAATTGTAGTATCTATTAAAATGTAAAACAAATATTATTTTAAAATATTATAGTATAAATATATCAATAAATAACCTTACCAGGATTATAAGAGCAAAGATAGTGTTTCAGCCATTTTTTTTGAAATTCTTTAGATGGGTATAAATTATAATCACACTCAAACCCTAATAATTTATAAGTGAAAATTATTAACCAAAATTACTAATTATACATCCTATTATCATAAATTTACCTGCGAATTCATTAAAATGATTTGCAATATCAAATGATCTATAGTTCATTGATCCATACTCGAGATCTATGAACGAGATCTTGTTTCTAGCCTCTTCATAAATAATGTTTCCACTCAAGAGATCATTATGGCAAAAAACGACAGGAGATCCTAACTTTACTAGTTCATTTTCTAAATCTGTTAACTATATAAACAAACCATTTTATTAGTTATCATAAACTTTTTTTTCAATCATAAAAATTTATATTTTACACATACTTCATTAAAGAGTTCTTCTAATTTAAAATTTTTTTGAAATTTCTCATCAGTATTTGAATTGTTATACGATTTTGGTACTAATAGTGAATTTTTGATAATATATATAAAATTAATTCGTAAATTATGTATAAAAATTAATTCGTAAATTATGTATAAAAAATAATAAAACTTTGGATACGAAATGTTACCTTCTTTTAGCCACTTCCGTAAAACAGGAAATAAAGTCGATTCATTTTCATCAGAGATGTTTACCTTATGCCAAGCCGCCATATGTTCTGCAATAAGCAAACATAAATGCTGATTACTCATGTCTGGTACGGAAAGCGCACGACCAGAAGTATAACCATACACAATTCCATTGTTAAATCGACAATAAACTTGACGGACCAGTCCAAGCTTAGATAAATGTATTATATTCTATATAGCCATTTAAGAATTGCTATGCTAATTAGATATATTGAAGTTTTACGTGCAACATATGCATTAAGAAAAATTGCTTACCGAGGTTTCTCGTTTTCTGTCAATAATGACTTCTGATTTTTTACCATAAGTACGAATCAGTATAGAAACTTGGAGGCGCTTATTGGTACATTTTACAACTACCATTAAATGAAAATTATATCCGATTGTAACATTTTAAGACTCGTTAATAATAAAGTTTTACGTGGAATGGTAACTTACGTTTATTAGTGATTCCACTTTTAAATTGTACAATTTCTAAATCTTCATTCCTCCAAGATTCGAACAATAACAAAGCAACTTCTTTAGAGCTTTCGAGCAAATTCGTAGCTACCACGGTATGGTCAATAAATTTAAGGTCCTCGTAGATATTAGCCATTAGTAGTTTGGTCTTTTATAGTGACGGGGGAAATAACGACACAGTTGGTCTCCCCAAAGTTCGGATCGATAATCAATATCACTGCCATATCTACCGCAGTAAAAAAACGAACGATTGGATCAACCCAAACTTCGATCACAAAAGAGTGTATAAGAACGTGACTTAACAGGTTTTTTTTTAATTGAAATCGTGTTCGTTTTCAATTTGATCTGATTTTGATTAAATGAAATTATGTATGATCTTACCATGTAAGTATAAATAATTGTCCCTAATACTTTTTAGCCATCATACATATTCTTTACAAATTCAGGAATGTCGTTTACTTTTATAAAGAAAATTTTATACTTGTTTCTATTCTTAGTATTAGCTTTACATTGTGTTATAGCACAAGTAAGAATAAATTACCAAGGTGAACATAGAAATTATGGAGATCAGGCAAAGATTAAAGAGTAAGTTTGATCGATGTTTACTCTGAATTACTACAATTTCACTAAACAACTTCTTTTTAATAGACACGTAAAAAATCATTTAAAAGAAGTTGAACATCCTCCAGATGAAATATCGGATGATGACGAATTATATTACCTTTTCTCCATTCATGACACTAATCAAGATGGTTATTTAGATGGTCATGAGCTTCGCGGTGCATTTACCGATGAATTTGATAATGAATCGGATAAAGATGCTTTATTAAAAATAGATGAAATTGTTGAAATGATCGATCACGCACTACTAGAAGATGACATGGACAATGAGTATGTACACCATATGTGTTAGCATTATGAATTGATATTGTATCGCTATCTTATTTCTAATTTCTCTTTCGTTAATATTTTGAAGTGGAAGAATTAGTTGGGAAGAATATCTCTTATCACAAAAATATCATGAAGCTTAGATAATAAAAATTTATTCTAAAATTTTTTTTTTTTTTAAACGTTAAATTGAGTGTATGTATATCTTTACATCTCTAAAAAATTTAATGCTAATGTTTAATACTTATATCTATATAAATAATTGATATTTGACCGGATTTTATCGAAAAGAATTCTCTCTTGTATTTACTTAAAATTGTATCAATTTTTTCATTCTTCGAAACATTCCTCATCTTCATTCCACTTAACTAAATCAAGATCAATTCCCATCTTCTTGAGCATATATTTCATTGTACCTTTCGGTTCCACATTTTCTTGTTGTTCACAGTAATTTTCATCATCATCTTGATCTGAATTATAGTATCTTTGCTGTTGTTCATTATCTTCCCATCCCCAACTTTCATTCCAAGAATTTGAAAATCCTGATTCTTCAAGAAATGAAGATTGCTCCTTTGGCATTTTTTCAAATAAATATTCCGCAGCTTCTTGACTTGCACGTCTCCATTTTTTTATAAGTAGGTCATTATTTTCATCTTCATTCTTAATTCAAATATTGATTAATATAAATAAATTATCTGATAGAAGTTAAAGAACAATATATGATTAAATTTTATTATACCTTTCCTTGATATGACAATAATAATTTAATCTTTCGAATATTATTATTTGCATTCTCTATATCTCTTTCTAATTTATGTTGTTTTTCGATCATAGCTTTAATTTCTGGGTCTTTTTGTTCGACTTGTGGGGATTTAAAGCTATTCTTTGTTAGTCTTTTAGGTGCATTTTTTTTTCCTAATGGTGTATTAAATATAGACACGCTAGAAGTCTCGGCAAGTTTTGCACGTGTTTCACTTATTAGGGAAGACAATGAACGCCGTGGTGTTTTGGCTCCAAGGGAGAGTCGTTTTGCAGCAGGCTCGGAATTTGACATTGAATACAGCAGTAAAATTAGACACTGTGTTCTACTATTCAATAAAGACGCGTTGCTGTTATACAGTCACGAACATAAAATTCATTTTTATTGGTTGAAATTTGAAATGTGATCACTTGGCTAAAATTAAGAGCAGGGGGGACTTTTGTTTCCGATGATTTCCGGGATCGACGTTACACAAGTATTTATATGTCGTAGTACTGTAAAACCAGAATTTTTCAGGTCTAAGCAAACTTAAAA
>CAJVPY010004369.1:0-12721 GCA_910591965.1 Dentiscutata erythropus | reverse complement strand
ACAGGCTATTTTTCAAAATTCGTCGTCCATGGGATTTGAACTCTAGACCTGCCACTTGGAGAGGGTGACGACTAGACACATCTTTTATTTTTTATACACATTACATCACATATTTATTATATAAATATCTCTTAAGGGCTGCAATCATAACTGGATAAAGACTAGGATAAAGATAAGAATCAGGTTTTAGAGAATTTTTAATTTCTATTTATGAACTATATGTGATGAAGCAATCAGATAGAATAAGAAACACCAGAAGAAATAGCATTTAATATTATAATATAATGTAATATTCATTGTACTTTATTTCTCACTGATTTTATTTTGTCATAGAATTTCTGATAATGATGGGGATTAATGACTCTAATAATTCAATTTATTAATTTAATGTAGTTTCAATTCTTATGAAATTAATATGTAAATTTACTTTAAATATTTGTTTTTTACATAATAAAGCAGTTTAGATTTCTTATTTTTATGTATTAGAACCTTAACTTTGTTAAAATGAGTTCTTTGCTACGTTAATAAACTCATAATCGAAAGATTAAATATTCTTTGGTTAATCTGGTATATATCTTAGAATGCAAAAATAGTAAAGTTGATGAAATTAAAAAATGATGAAATTGATAAATAACAAAAAAAAAATTATAAATGATAGTGCTCATTTGTATTCTTAACAAATGAAATTAGTAATGCCTGTACAGTACACATGTGTACATCTCTAATTGCTATACATCTCTAATCACTTTGCATATTTAATCGCATACATCTCTAATCACTATACATCTCTAATTAAATTTCTCTTTAGCCACACTCAATGATATTTTTACTACGTTTAATAATAGCCATAGATTGATTGATAGCAATACATAAACGTTAATAGGCTTCAAATATTAAAATTACTACAAATTCAAGGATTCATAGAAATGGCTTTACTAACTATAGGATTTCGCCAGATCTAGCATTTCGTTTTTCGTCAGGAAATTTGGGGTTTCATTTATTGTTTGATGAATTTCATTATTTGAAGATTTCGTATCGATGATTAGTTTTGACTTTATTCATTATATGAAAAATAGCATACTTGATTTTTGACTTTTGATGGTGGATTCGACTTTTGCAGTTTTAACATAGCCAACTTTGTTTTGGGTCTTTATTTGATAAACTGTTATACAAACTTCTACAATTAAATGAAGCAAAAATAACAAACAAAACAATCAATAAAAGGGCTTTTTTCAGTCTCAACGAAATAAATAAGAAATATATACTACTATATAGCTTGTTTAATTGCTGTTATTTGTTTCATCTGAAATTTTCAGATTTGCAAAATCAGGTCTAATCTGATCCGATATTAGCAATACTAGTCGAGATATTGTGCCATCTCGGTAAACATCTTTCTTGACTGACTCTCTTTACGTATATCTGAACATCACCTTGGCATTAGAAGTATCAATATCAAGAACGTCTACTTTTACCTAAATCTAGAACTGAATGAAGCTTGAGGTGCATTGCTTGTAACGATAACAAAAATTTCCTTTTCGGCCTTAAAGGAATAAACACATAAAGAAATTAATGTGTGTTTTCATAAATGCATCTGCCAATATTAGTTCTGAAATAATAATTCGAAATTTTTAAAAATGATTTAATGCTATTTTACAGATGATACTTTTCTTGATTTATATTAAATAGTATAATTCTTCAGGTCTCTTACTTGTTCATAGAACTATTATAAGTTAAAATTGGAAAAGATTCTTTCTCGATTAAGGAAGTCAATGTAATATTCTTCCAATGTAGAGTACTCTCGTTCATTCTTTTCTGACCCACCTTCATTATAAGAAAGATCAAAGATTAAAGCATTTTCTTGATTTTCAAGGCTATGCTAACTGTTTTCGAGAATCTTTTCATAAAGTTCTAGTGTTCTGAGAAATTTCATTATTGCCTTATGCTAAATATATAAATTTATCATATTGGTTAAATTAATTCGTAATTCAGTAATTTATATGGATTAATGTGTAAATTGACAAAACTCGAAGAGTTGCATTACCTTTTTAAATATTCATTCATCACCTATTGATAATTAAACTCTTCATTAACAAGTTGTTTAAGTTCGCTAATACTTTCCACCAAGAGGACCAATATAATTTGAATTAAGATTTAGTATCATATAAGCATGAAATAACATGCAGGGGCGTTATTTTGAATAATGCCAGAATTAGGCTTAATTTAGGCCAAAATTCAAAATTACACCCCTGTGCTTATATGGTACTATTTTCGATAAGCGCATCTAATAGTGCTTTCATTTCTTAGGCATCAGTTTGACTTCTTGAACTGAAGAACGTTTCTCCCTATAGTTTTAAAATCACTATTAAGTTCTATTCAAAGCCAAGTTGATTACATGAAAGACTTAAGAAGTCAACGTAATGTTGTTGCAAATTGTATATATGCTTTTCCTCTTTTAGATCCAAATTGGAGAAATTTAAAGAAGCCAGAGTAGTGTTTAGATCTATGTCTATTTGAAAAGTTTGTCAACATGGTGTTCATATAAAGTCTCTTATTCAGAATCAAGGTAATTATCCATATAATACAGTAATACATATTTAAAGTCACAAATAATACAGTATTAGAATGCAATTTATCAATCAGATTTTTATTTATAGTGATTACTTGTTAGTTGTTAGTCAATAAAAATTGATAGCGCTATATAATCATCAAAATTTTCTCACCATCGTCTTTATCGTTATAAAATTTTCTCACAATCATCGTTATCGTTAAAATGCGTTTACAAGCAGATTGTTTATTAAAAATCTTTAAATATCATAATGACTACAAGACTTTATTTCATGCTTCCTTGTAAATCGTGAATGGTGTAGAACTATTGTGCCTATATTATGGAATAAACACAACTTTAGCAGTCCCAAGATTGTCAAGACTTTGATTTTGTGAAGAAGAAAAAGCGTTAATACCTGAGAATATTATCACTTAAAATAATTCAAAACCATTATTCATTATTCAATTATTTAATTTTTATTACAACAGTTTCTTTAAAGAAGTAAAAAAATGGCTTGAATCTAAAGAAGAGGCAGTTAGTTCTTCCATTATGACTTCATTGGCTATAATGTTTCTACGAGCGGACAGTAAATTTAAAAAATTAGAGTTTAATGGAGATATAAGTTATCCTAATCAAGAATTAAAAAAGTATTTTTAGATTGACTTAATCAAAAAAACACTTTAATTTCTTTGAATCTTTTATTTTCTCGTTTCGACCTTAATGAAGAGAAAGTATTTGCAAATATGTTTATTAAAAACACACATTAACATCTTTGTGTCTTTTATATAATTGACTTTGCAAAAAATGAGGAAAAATGTTCACAAGAGTTCTTATTAAAAACAGCTTTAAATATTTCAAATAATCGACTACACTTGAAGAAATAAGAGAGATCGCAGCAGCACTTAGTAAAATACTACTTTAATTTCTCTAACTCTTTCAAATAATCATCTTAACTTTGAAGGAGGAAGAACATTAGCAAAAGCTCTTTATACGAATACTACTTAAATGTTGGTTCCAATAAAGAAATAATTTTACTGAATATTCGCTTCAATCGAATCGACTCTAGAGGTGTAAATGCATTGGCACGTGCTCTTCACAAAAATAAATCTTTAACATTTTTTGGATATTTCAGAAAATTGTGTTGGTTTCGAAGGTTTGAAAACTTTATCAGAAGTTCTTGCATCAGACTACAGTTTAATCTCACTAAATCTTAGTTTAAATTATTTTGATTGTTGTCATGTGAGTGACGGTAATGATGACGATCAAAAGTCAAATTAAACTATGCAAAACAATAGTAAAGTCAAATTAAACTTAGCTATGAAATTAACAATAGTGTCATTATTGGAATAACGATAATATGATGTAATTGTATAGCATGTAAATATAAATAAGAAATGTAAGATTGAAGAAGTTAGGTAGGTTTAAAATCTCACGCATGAAAAGCACAAATTGAATAAAGAGAATAATTCTTAATTTGATAGTTATTATATTTGTCATTATAAAATAAAAATAATACACAAGCGAGTGTTTGTTAGTCCCATATTTAGTTAGATTTCGGTGCTACACCAGTAGTATCGCTTAACCCATGACAATTATGAATTAGCAAATACATTTGCAAAAACTTCATCTAATCAATTTAGTTCTCAAGGGAAAAAGCACTGTTAGAGGCTCTTGGCACGAACAATGTGTTAACTTCATTTACCTTAAAAATAATAGACTTGGTCCTGAGGATAGAAAAATGGTAGCAAAGGCCTTTGCAAAAATTTTACATTAACAACTTTAGATATTTCTCATAACATGCTTAATTCTGAGAGTGGAAAAGCAATAGCAGATGCCCTTTGCAAAAATAATATGTTGACTTTTCTTAATGTTTCATCGAGTTGTCTTGGTCGTAAATTAGGAAATGTATTTGCAGAGGCTCTTTAAAAAACAATACATTAACCTATTTAGATCTTTCAAATAATCAAATGTCTCCTGAAGGGCACAAAGCATTAGCAAAAGTCCTTAATACCAAAACTACTTTAACTCTTACATTGAACTAAAGAAAATGTGATAGTTTATGTTCTTTTGCAATAAGAAACACTAAGAAAATATTATATGATATTATAATGTAATATTTCATTGTACTTTATTTCTTGCTGATTTTATTTGTTATACAGGAAAGAATTGTAGTACTTGAGAGTGGAGGTGCAGGCGAATCGTCCCAATGATACTGTAACATGCCATAACTATATTAAATAATTATATTTAATATAGTTATGACATGTTACAGTATCATTGGGTCAATTCGCCTGCACTTCTACTTGAGAGCTATGTAAGAACCACTTGTTTAAAATATTGAGGATTTATAGGAATAATGTCTATAATGATTCGAATTCATCATTGTTTGAATCAAATTTTAACTTTCGAATTATCAATTTAATAATATGTGTTTGCAATTCTCATGACATTTACAATAAAATTTATAATAATTGTATCATTGATGTGTAAATTTATTATATATCGAAATAATACTCTAAATATTTGTTTTTACGTAATAAACTGTTTAGATTTATTATATTATCTTTACTGCATTAATAAAACTCAAATATTTGTATAGCCAATCTGGTATATATCTGATATCTTATGAATGTAAAAATAGTAAAAGTTCGAAACTAAAAGTGATGAAATTGATAAATAACGAAAGAAAATTATAAATAACAGATAAATTTGTTCCACTTGTATTCTTAATAGATGCGCAAATGGAAAATGTGTACCAGGTTGGTGCGCAATACTTCGGAGGTTCAATTTTTATGATCATTATATTTTTATGTTGATACATATACATATTATAATTATACAATTATTTAATTAAATAGTTTTTCTATATTGACAATGTAAATAACGAAAATATTTCTTATTGCAATTGTAAACATGCAAAATTTGTTACAAGTTTGTATTAAACAAGAACAAATAAATGATTATAAATATAAAAAATTTAATATCTATAACTATATAATAAAATATTGTGTATAATAATAACATTTAGATTACTAATATAAATAATTTACTTAAATTGTGTAATATTAAATCTGTTATGACCTGCGGGTCGATAGCATAGCGGTTATGCTCCCAGATTGCAAATCAGACGGTTGCCAGTTCAATTCCTCCCAGCGGCGAAGTAATGAAACCCCAAATATGGAAGTGAAACACCGCGGGGTACAGGGAACTCAAAACATCTACGGATAGACGTATTCGGAGAATAGTTATTCCGAGAAGTTGTGGCTTGTGAAGCAAGGCGTGTTAGAACCCCGATTTGTAATAACCGAAGTCATGAGATATACTGTGAGGCCAAAGTCTGAGAAGATACTACAAGAACTTGTGGCACTACTGGATTGGCTAATGAAATCCCAGTCTAATATTAAGGTGTTTCGACCTCTCCAGAGTGTCGTGCAGGCGGTCGAATCTAGGCCCCAATGAGGGAACCAGAGAAATGGCAGGCAATGGGATCTCAGGTGGATACATGGGAATTATGGAGGTCCTGTGACACTAGTAGCATAAGGTCAACTATAAAGATAGCTGGACCAAGTCACGTCTAGACTTGCCGAAGTAATAAAAAAAAATATATTAAATCTGTTATTCTGATTTGTCAATAAATTCTTTAAATTTATACAAGAAGTTATTAAGTAAAGATATCTTCGAGGGCATATGTACATTCTTTAAGTCATTTCTGCAACCTGCAATAAAGTATTTACTGTTTAACGAAAAATATTAAATTTTACATGGTGTATTATAATTAAATAGATAAAATTATTCTTTAAAAAAAAAAAAAACTAACCGATTTATAAATTATTATTAAAAAATTTATCATCAAAATCGGCCCAGTGGTTCTTGAGATATCTTGGGTTAAAGGTGCGAACATAAGGATCAGCAAAGTTACTATTACATGAAATATTGATTTTGTTAATCCTTATGTTTAGATCTTTAATTCCACATATCTAAATAACTACTAGCCCAATTTTGATGATTTAACCACTATTTGACTCAGAATTATCCCCTCTACAACTTTACTTAGAGCTTAAAGATATCTTTACTTAATAACTTCTCACATAAAATTAAAGAAACTATAATTGGACCTACTTTAGGTTCAATGTAATCTACTTTGGGATCAAAAAGTAGTTTTTTTGTAATTATCTTGACACCCAGCAGTCCAATCTGGATAAATTTTTTTAAATAAAATCTCTCAGTGAGGCACATCCAATAAAAAAGAGTTTATTTAATTCTAATTACTAGATTCTAAAATATTTAAGAAACAATAAATTTTTAGTTTTAATAAATTAAATTAAAATTAAGCAAAACCAAATTAAAATCTATATTAGAGATAAAATTATTTAAATTAATTTGCTTTAGATTTAAATTTTTATTTTATTTTATATTACATCTTTTCTGTATATCATATGGGTTTATAGCTTAATAATTATAAATGTTTTACTATATATTTATTTTATTTTAAAATTATATTTAAAAAATTTTTAAATTTATTCCTGTACATTATTGCACGGGTTTACAACTAGTTCATATAATATATATAAAATTTAGACAAAATTATTCAACATATCTATTTCTCAAAATCCATTACAGGTATAATCATGTAAAGTTCAAAATTTTATTTTAGTTGACTACACTTAATAATAAATAAAAACATATTTAGGACTTCAGCAAATTGTCAGATTTACCTATTCCACTTCAATGAATACTTTGAAAATAAAATTGAAATTAGAATCTATTATTACTGCGGAAAACATAATAATTGGACAGCTTATAGTTGACTTATTTGTAAATATTAATATCAAAGAAAACACCTTAGAGTGGTTTAATGAATTTCAAGAAATATCTAAGACAACAATGCGACTAACATGAACCTACCAGCTAAAGGGAATATTCATAGTAATTTAACCAAATTAAATGTTTTATGTAGTTATAGTGATTATGCTATTCATAATATCTATTAGCAATTTGGCATTATAAATTTAAAATTCACTTGAATTACTGTATGTTTATTATGTTAAAAAAATTCAGTATTTTTTTATTTTATTTTTTTACCTTCGTTATTGTTATTATTGTATACATTTTCGCTACTATGGCATATGTGACACATGTGGCACACCAACCTGGTACACATTTTCCGTTTGCAACAGATACAATTAGTGATGCCTGGACCTTTATATACAGTACATCCCTAGTATACATCGCTAATTAAATTTCCCTTCAGTCACACTCATATATATTTTTACTACATTCAATGGTCTCAAATAATAAATTTATTACATAAATATACAAATATGCAATAATAAAGTACATGATACTACAGTTTCTAATAGCTACAAATTCAAGGCTTTATTTTGGTATCATAGAAATAGCTTAATAATTATAGGGTTTCATCTGATCTAGCATTTGTTTTCGTTAGGAAATTTGGGATTTGGCAGGATTTCACTTATTGCTAGATGAAATCTGAGGACGTATCGACAACTAGTTTTGATTTTATTTGGCTTATGGAAATATATTATGCTTGATTTTTAACTTTGACGGTGGATTCGACTTTCGCAGTTTTTTTTTTTGTGATAAACTATTATACAAAGCTTCTGATATTAAATGATGCGAAAACAACAAATGAAATATTTAATAAAGGAGCTTTTTCAGTCTCAATGAGATAAATAAGAAGTAAATATCTATTATATAGTCCTGCTGTTATTAGGTTTATTATTATAAATGAAGCATATAAAATATCAAATGATATAAATAAAATACAACTTATTTGAAATTCGCAAATTTGCAAAATTAAGGTCTAACCCGATCAGATTATTAGCAACACTAGTCGAAATATTGTGCCATCTCGATAAACACCTTTCTTGATTCTCTTTGCGTATATCTGAACTCCACCTTTGGCATCATAAATATCAAGTATCAAAAGACTCTACTTTTACTTCAGAATACATATGTAAAGAAATTAACATGTGTTTTACCTCGTTTAGATCTGAAATAATAATTCGAAATTTTTAAAAATGATAAAATGCTATTTTTACAAAGTGCATCAGATAATACTCTTCTTGATTCATATTAAATAGTATATTTCATTCAAGCATAATTTTTTAAGTCTCTTGCTCGTAAAGCCATTATAAGTTAAAATCAGAAAAGATTCCTCCACATTAAATGAGTCAATGTAAAATTCTTTTGCGAAGTTCATTCTTTCCTGATCTACCTTCAGAAAGATTCCAGGTTGAGGCATTTTCTTGATTTTCAAGACTATGCTGGCTGTTTTTGAGAATCACTTTATAAAGTTCTAATGTTCTGAGACTCAAAACATTCAAACGCTTTTCTTTATCATCTTTTCAAGAAAACTATTGTCTTACACTTAATATATGGTTTATTATCTTAGTTAAATTAATTTTGTAATTTTAAATAGATTAATGCATAAATTAACAAAAAAAGAAGAGTTGCATTACCTTTAATTAAAATATTCATAACCTATATAGGTGATTAAAACCTTCATTAAGGAGTTGTTTAAAGTATTAAGATTAGCAAATTCACCGCCAATGCTTTTCCACCAAGAGGACCGACATAATTTTAAACTAAGATTTAGTGCTATTTTCGATAAGCACATCTAATACCTTCGGCATCAGTTTGATTTCTTAAAGTAAAGAGCATTTGCCAATGCGTTTCTCCCTATGGTTCAAGATCACTATTCAAATTTTCAAATTCTGTTTTCCAAACTAAGATTTGTTCAAAGCCAAGTTGATTACTTGAAAGACTTAAAGAAGTCAGCGTAATGTTCTTGCAAATTGTAACTATTAACGCTTTTCCTCCTTTAGATCCAAGTTGATTGGAGATATTCAAAGAAGTTAGCGTAGTGTTCAAAACCCATTTTATTTGAAAAATTTGGAGTGCTTTTGCTCAGATCTAGTTAATTATCTATAATATTATAGATCTGTGTTTGCTTTAGTACACTTGAACTACAGATTATAAATTTCAATAATGCATAAATTTCGATAACGTATAAATTTAGATAACGCTATGAACAAAATTTTCGTTATTATTATTCAAAATTTGTTTACCAATGGATTGTTAATTAGAAATCTTTAAATATCATAATGATTACAAGACCTTATTTTCATGCCTTCTTGTAAACCATGGATGGTGTAGAACTATTGAGTCCATATTATGAAATGAACCCAACTTTAGCAGTCCCAAAATTATCAAGACTTTGATTTTGTGTTTGAATGAAAAAGAAAAAGCGTTAATAACTGAGAGAATTATCTCTCAAAATAATTCAGATCTGTTATTATTCAATTTATGCTGTATTACAACAATTTCTGTCAATCTTATTGAAGGAATAAAAAATGGCTTAGATCTAACAAAATGTGGTTATTTCTTCCATTATGACTTCATTGGTTAAGATGTTTCTACAAGCGGCAGTAAACTTAAAAAATTAGGGCTTAATAGAGATAGATGTTATCTTAATCAAGAATTAAAGAAAGTATTTTTAGATGACTTAATCAAAAAAAACACTTTAATTTCTTTGAATCATTTATTTCTTTGTTTCGGCCCTGAAGAAGAGAAAGCACTAGCGTGTAGGACCCAGCATTGCACGGGTTCTAGTTTTTAATTTTTTTCTAATTCTTAGGTCTTAACTATATTAACTCCTAGGCCTGAGCTAAGTCTAGGATTTTAGGTTTTTAATAAAGTTTAATTTTTTAATTTTTTTAATTATATATTTTTAATTTATTGATTTTTTACATATTTGTAATTTTTTTAATATTTTTTTTTTTGATTCTTATAAATTTTTTAATTTTTAATTTTAATTTTTTTTTAATTTTTTAATTTATTAATTTTTAATTATTTTTTAATTTTTAATTTTTAATTTGTTTTTATGTATTTTTAATTTTAAATCTCATATATATTTTTTAATTTTTTTATTTTTAATTGATTTTTATGTTTTTTTTAATTTTTAACCTTTTTTATACCATTTGTTCTTATATATTTGTATCTGCTACTTTGGTGCCTTTCTTCATCTAGTATTATTGTTTTGGGTATTTTGCCTGTAGTGCAGTTACTGTATAATAGTGCTATTACTTGAAGTCGTTGTATATTGGTGCTATTGATGAAGTCATCGTAGTTCAGACTTTTATTTATGCTAATATTATTTATAAAAAAAAAATAAACTAATAATAATACAAATTTTTTAAATTTGAACTGCAATGATATGCAGTTCAAATATAATTGGAAATTTTTCCTGGTTAAGTTTAGCAATACCGATACTCTTTTTTAATTATAATTTATTGCAGTTTGCAAAAAAAATATAAAATTTGTAGATTAGAAAAAAAAAACAAATCGATGGTTTCTAATTGCCGATTTCTTTAACATTACTTCTGATGACATATTATCAACTAATATTATACTATATAAAATCTTATATATATTTATTTAGCATATATTTTTTTAAAAAAAATTCATTTCTAAGAACTAAAATTATTATCCTGGAACATGCTTTGAATGCACAAAATATTTTTTTTGTCAACTTCTAAAATTTATTGTAGTGAATATACATACATCGGGAAAATTAAATAAGTGCAAATTTGCAAAAATCTGTATTTTTGTATATTTTTGAAGAATTGTTGTAAAATATCTGCAAAATTTTTTAGAATGTGAAGTTTTGCACAGAATTGCATCTAATTTCTGCATTTATAGTATTACATTTGAAGTTTTGCACAGATTTTTATTTGATTTATTATTTAATTTTTTTGCAAATCTGCACAAAACTGCAATAAAAAAAATTTCTCGATAATATATTCTGATAAAAAAAGTTATAATAAAGTTCTTTAGCAATATTATATAATAATTTTTATAAGATTGAATTTAAATTTTCTTGAATATTATGCAATAGTAAATTTTACCAGGCTAAAAAAAAACAAAATTTAATATTATATAATCAAGTTCCTTACAACATAAAGAGTATGCAAAATATATTTCTACAAAAGATACTAAATCAAAATTATTTACAAAATTAAAAATCTACAGTATAACATTTATTTTGCAAAAAATATTAAAGAAATCGTCAATCAGAATTATAAATCATTGATTTCTTTTTCTTTTTTTTTTTTGATCTGCAAGTTTTATATTTTTTTGCAAACCATAATAAATATTTATATAAAACCACACACACAATTGCTAATTCATATTTGCCAGTTATGAATTCACTTTTCTGCAATTATATAATGTAGATGAGTTATTAGGCCATGCAAAGTAAAATTTTTAGTTTGCATTATCTGCTGTCTTATTTTTCGATTTTTTTTTCAATTTTCAATTACTCCAATTATTCTATTTTTGTTATTTAATTTTTCTCATAAATTATTCCAGTATCATCCGATAGAGATATTAGTTTTCTGGAATTGTCCGATAGGGCCTTTAGAAAAATTTGACCAAATTTTTAATTTAGTATTATGCAAAGCATAAAATCAGCTTTGTGTAGCCTTAAATGCAACATAAGACTATTAATTTGTGACAGATTAAAAAAAATAAATAAATCTGTTTGTCTATCCCAAATTTTGAAATTTATACAATGAAAAATGAAAAATTAACTTTGTGTAGCTTTAGAATTAATTTCTATTAGGGGGTTTCAAAGTTAACAAATAATAGAGTATTTTTAAATTAAGAGAGTTTGAAAAATCTTATCTGTTTTTCAAGATTTTAAAATTAGAAAATGAAATGGAGTATTTGGAGATTCTCATTTTATTAAATCAGAAAATTTTTATAATATTTGGTAAAAAAAATAAATAAATAAAAAGTAGAACTTTCATTCAAATTGAAAATAAGATTAGATTGCCAGATTATTTATTTTAAAACAAACGTGTTATTAATTTCAATTAAAATTAGATTTCCATATTTTAACTTTGAAACCTTCTATTGATCTCGTTAAGTCTTCAAGTGATTCTTTATATCTACCCATTATATTATAAATTGCAGCACAATTGTTTAATATAGGTAAGTTTGTTTGGTTCTGTTTCTAGTTATTTATTTTAACTTTGAAACCTCCTATTGATCTCGTTAAGTCTTCAAGTGATTTTTTATATCTACCCATTATATTATAAATTGCAGCACAATTGTTTAATATAGGTAAGTTTGTTTGGTTCTGTTTCTAGT
>CAJVPY010004368.1:0-12721 GCA_910591965.1 Dentiscutata erythropus | reverse complement strand
GTTAATGGGGAACCAACAGATGTTGATTTATCTAAGGAAATTGAAATGTCTAAGCTAATATTAAAGAGGCTGTAAAATTTCTTTTTATTTATTTATACTAGTCTTTCAAAATTATGTGATATTGGACATTTGGACAATGTCCAATAGTCCAAAAATTTGATTGGACGTAGTAAATTTTTTTATTGGACATAAAAATAAAAAATTTAACTTTGGCTTAAATTAAAAAGTATACTGATAATTATTATTAATATTATTTTATAAAACATGCATGCGTACGTACGTACGTACTAGAGTTGCAGGTGAAACTAATTAATTTCACCAGGAAACTGGTGCACCATTGAAGATTAGTTTCACCTATAAAGCTAGTTTTACACTAGTTTCACTAGTTTCACCTATAAAGCTAGTTTTACACTAGTTTCACTAGTTTCACTTGCAACTTTAGTACGTACGCGCGTATTCACACTACCGGATCAACTTAAATTCGATTTTACTTGCATGTTTATATTTGTTTTAAAAACTACATACTGATTAATCGAACAGAATGTTAGAAACAGTAAATTATTTGTATTTAAAAGTATTAATGACAGTATGTTGATTTTATTTTTAGTTTTTAAAATAAGGGCATCTTATAAAGGAAAACACACCAAATAAAATAAATTAGCCAAGGTTGACACTTTGAAATAGAAATATGTATTGATAAAATATTATTGTATATTAAAGAGTAAACAACGTTTATAAAAATAAAATTGATAACGTCATTATTGAAGTTAAAAGCAATAAAGCTTTTGCCGTCATAATTTTAAAATTGTCCAATAAAATTATTAGAAAATTGGACATATGGGGTCTTTGCCTTGAAAATCAAGTATGGGACATATGATTTACTATAACTCGATTTTCAAGGCAAAAACCCCATATGTCCAAATAATCTTTCAATTTTTTGGACATTGTCCAATGTAGTGATGGGGAAAATGCGCATGAATGCGCATTAATGCGCACGTTATATAAAATGCACATGATATCGCATGATATAATTTTTGGAATTTATATTTCCTCTTCGGAAAATAATGGATACTTGCTCAAATTTTACTGTTCTTCTTTTATGTTCATTCATTTCCTTTTCGGAATTTTTCTAGACTTTTGCATGATAATTTTATATCTTAATATAACTAAAAATCTAGCATAACGCAGATGCAATATTACAGATTGGCATAACTTTTACTACTGTAATAGGGAAAATGTTCGTTCAGCCTTGGACATTTATTCCGTTGAATATTCTTCACCTTACAAGTTTAAAACTAATAAACCAAGCAAGTTACTTGTTGTTTGTCCCATGAATGATGTCCATTTATTATTTAAGCAAAAAATGGCTACATTCATATAGTAAAGTCGATTTCATGATCCAACTTGCCCAACTTCTATAAAACATTTAAAGCAAATATAGTAGTAAACATTATAATAAATTTGTATGCCAGTTTGATATAACAAGTTTTTTAAATTATCTATTTAATCACGAAAGAAAATTACTATAGTTTTTGGATTGGCTTTATAAGATCTGGGTTCTTGTTTGTTTGTAGTAAGTTTCAAATATTGGACCTTTATTAATAATTATTTTCATTTTGGGCCCTTCTACGATTATTTTCAAGTTTGGGCCCTTATCTATAATTTCACCTTAACTTTCCTATATAAAATTTAGATGGGACAAAATACGCATAATCTCGAAACATGAGTATGAATGTGCATTAATATGCATGGGTAATCATGCGCATATATGAAACTTTAGTGTCAACCCTATTTGATAAAGTAATATATATATGCATTGTACATTATACACATATAATAATAATGTATTGCAAAAAAATGAAAAAGAAAAGTAAAAAATTATTAAAATTATTGACTGAATTGTTGATTTGAAATGTAAAACCTTTTTTGTTATTATATACTTGTAATAGCTCAGGGACTAGACTAAACCAAACAGATCATTATATAAGCATAAAGCTAATCTGGATTAAAAAGCTACTGTAAAAACCAGAAATAGATACTCTTGATATTTTATAACTCAATTATTTTACCTTGGAGTACTTCTAAATATTATAGAAACAACATGATTTATTATATGATATGGGCTTGGTGCTGAGAAAAGGGCGGAAATTGACAAAAAAAAAGATCTTCAAAAAATCAATTATTATCTTGTTAAATCATAAGAAAATGCAAAATTTAAGAAGCTATACTGCAAAATTTTATTAACACAACCACTTTTGTGTCTTATTTTAAATTGAGTTATATAAAAAAACAACTTTTGAAAAAATTATCAATTTCCACCCTTTTCTCAGCACCAAGCCTATATTATGTTAACAAATAAGTAAACAGATAGTCATAAAGATGAAAATACCCATATTTCATGATTCACTAGGCCAATTTCAATATTCCAGCTACCATTATGCTCTTAATTTCCTTCTCTACAACATTTGTTACATAAACAAGAGAGATTTGCTTATTACAAAGTCGATTTTTTTTTAGGGAAATGCTAGATTCCAAAAAAGGCAAAATTACACAATAAACATATTCCTGCAGTTTACTATTTTTTTTGACAGATCATGAATTAATTAAAATTTTTTTATTTAATAATATTTATAATTTTATAAATGTATATATTTATAAAATATAAAATATATTATTTATATAAATATATAATCATATATGTATATTAAAAAAAACTTAATATATTTAATTTATCTGACAAAAAAAAACACGGAATACGTGATATTTGTGTCGATCAAATTAACAAATATAATTTGTATATCATCGGGTCCCTCTAAATAAATGATCTGCTAGTCCCAAGGGCTACACTAATAAAAGGTTTACTGTATTTTGATTATTAATTAATATATCGATTCTGAATAAATGACGACATTAATCATGTAAACGATCAAAATTTTACTATATTTTGTATGCATTACATAATATTAGTAAATAATTCACAGGAAAATCAAAAATTTAAATGGAGAACTTTGAAATTAGATAGTATAATTAGATGTCGTAGTAAAAAAATTACTAATTTAGAATGTTGCAATGTCATAATTAGAAGAAATTATGAATGTCGTAATCAGGAATACAGAATGTCATAATCAGTAACTTTAATTTAGAATGTCTCAATCCTGTAATCAGCAAATAACTTTAATAAGAAACTTTAATCCAGAATGTCATATGTAAAAAGATAACGTTAGAATAATCATTGTCATAATTAATCATATCCCAACCACATTCTGATCATGCATTTTATGGCAAATCCCACACACGAGCACATTTCTGAATATGATCATTCAAAAACGTTGAAGTGCACGAACCCAAAATTAATAATATAGATTAATAATAATATAGATTAATAATATGGATTAATAAATTAAACATCAAGAAGTAACAAACGCCCCTATTGTCCCACAAAAATTGTTCATCCCTGAAATATTGGCAAATTGAAGTTCAGGATTAGGTGTAACGTAAAAATCGAAGCTAAGCCACTTTTTACAAAAAAAAATGAGAATAGCTCCAAATTTTCATTAGGAAACCACCTTCTGCGGCCTAATTAAAAATGTTCCTTGTGAAATTTCACTAATAGACACAACTTAACCCTATGTTGTTCTTACTCTAACACTAACTATAGCGCGGTTTAGTTTACGCGCAACTTTTTACTTAGAGATCACATAATAAATTTTACTAATTAAGGTTGTCCCGACAATATCCGAATTTATTTCGATCATTTCAAATCTATTGGTTGTCAATATGTAAACATCGGGATGTTGTTTTGTTAGTAATTAAAACATAATAATGCCAATTATAGTAAATTTAAACTTTAATAACCAGTGAACTAATAAAGATATGCCTATAAAATTATACTTGCTTGAATCGCTTTAATGTGCGCTTTAGTATAATAGAGCCATTTTCGCTTTTTAGAAAACACTATAAAATAATACACGATTTCGATCGACATAAAAACATAATTGGTTATCTGTATAACATGTATCTGAAAATACCTGCTATGCAATAAATACCGTAATATTACCTGTGAATTGGTATAATCCAAAATCTATAACAAATACTGAAATATGTAACTATTGCTCATCCACATGATTGTCAAATTTGGAGATCGTCTAAAGCCAGATATATAGTCAACATGTTGATAGTGACGACAAAGCTACAAAAAAATATTAACCTCAAATATGCTTAAGCTTACCAATGATCTATTTATTACGTTATGACTACTTTGAATTTTGGGTTTGTACTTAACTATTTTTGATTAGCAGCACCCAAAAATGTGAACAAATTGTGGGAAATTCTTGATCAGCCTAACGATTCTTATTTAAAAAATTATAATTATTGCGACATTTGTGCGTTTGAATGATTATTAGTGAAAATCATATTTTTATAATCAACCTATAAATTATTTTAATCATCATTCAATAAATAATTTTTAATCCTTTTATTTTAACGAATGTACAATTAACTGTAATCATTTAATCATTCAAATAAATTACCAGGGTGAGTATGAAGTTTAATTCAATTCGCTTTAACGATTGTGTTTCATTTAATCATTGAATAATGTACCAGGGTGAGTACAAATTTTAATCGATTCACTTTAACGATTGTGTTTCAAGAAATAGATTAACCGCAATCATTCATTTGTTCAAATAAATTACCAGGGTGAAAACAAAGTTTAGTTCGATTCGCTTTAACAAATAGGTTTCAAGACCATAATTATTCAATCGTTCAAAAAAATTACCAGGGTGAGTATAAAGTTTAATTTAATTTGCTTTACTGATTGTGCTTCAAGACGTTTATTAACTATAACCATTCAATCATTCAAATAAATTACCAGGGTGAGTATAAGTTTAATTCAGTTCGCTTTAACGAATGTGTTTCATTTAATCATTTGAATAATGTACGGGTGAGTACAAATTTTAATTAATTCACTTTAACGATTGTGTTTCAAGAAATAGATTAACTGCAATCATTCATTCGTTCAAATAAATTACCAGGGTGAAAACAAAGTTTAATTTGATTCATTTAATGATTGTATTTCAAAACATTAATTAACAGTAATTATTCAATTGTTCAAATAAATTACCAGGGTAAGTATGAAGTTTAATTGATTCACTTTAATGATTGTGTTTTAAAATATTAATTAATCAATTGTTCAAACAAATAACCAGGGTGAGAATGAGTTTTGATTCGATTCCCTTTAACAATTGTGTTTCAAGAGAATGTGTAATTAACTGTAATCATTTAATCATTCAAATAAATTATTAGGGTGAGTATAAAGCTTAATTAAATTCACTTTAATGATTGTGTTTAATGATATTGATTAACCATAACCATAATCATTCAATCATTCAATAAATTACTAAGGTGAATATGAAGTTTAATTCGATTCTTTAATAATCACGTTTCAAAAGAATGTGTGATTAACCTTATTCATTTGGTGAGTACAAAGATAAATTCGATTCGATTTAACGATTGTGTTTCAAAATATTAATTGATCAATCGTTCAAATAAATAACCAGGGTGAGAATAAGATTTGATTCGATTCTCTTTAACAATTGTATTTCAAGAGAATGTATAATTAACTGTAATCATTTAATCGTTCAAATAAATTATTAGAGTGAATATAAAGCTTAATTAAATTCACTTTAATGATTGTGTTTCATGATATTGTTAGCCATGATCTTTCAATCATTCAATAAATTACCAAGGTGAATATGAAGCTTAATTCGATTATTCAATGATTGCGCTTCAAGAGAATATATGATTAATCGTAATCATTTAATTCAAATAAATTACCAGAGTGAGTACAAAGATTAATTCATTTCGCTTTAACGATTGTATTTTAAGAGAACGTGTGATTAACCATAATCATTCAATCATTCAAATAATTGCCAGGGTGAGAATGAAGTTTAATTTGATTCACTTTAACGACTGTATTTCAAGAGAATATATAATTAATAGTAATCATTTAATCGTTCAAATAAATTACCAGGGTGAGTACGAAGTTTAATTCGATTCGCTTTAACAATTGTATTTCATGATGCTGTTTAACCATAAACATTCAATCGTTCAATAAATTACCAAGGTGAGTACAAAGTTTTAATTCGATTCACCTTAACAACTGTATTTCAAGAGAACGTGTGATTAACCATAATCATTTAATTGTTCAAATAAATTACTGGGTGAATACAAAGATTAATTCGTTTCACTTTAACAATTGTGTTTCAGAGAATGTGTGATTAACCATAATTATTCAATCGTTCAAATAAATTACCAGGGTGAAAACGAAGTTTAATTCGATTCACTTTAACAACTATATTTCAAGAGAATGTAAGATTAACCGTAATTGTTTAATAGTTCAAATAAATTATCAGGGTAAGTAAGAAGTCTAATTTGATTCGTTTAAAGATTGTGTTTCATAATATTGATTAACCATAATCATTCAATCGTTCAATAAATTACCAAAGTGAGTACAAAATTTAATTCAATTCGCCTTAACGACTGTGTTTCAAGAGAACATGTGATTATTCATAATCATTCAATTATTCAATGAATTACCAGGGTGAGTAAAAGTTAATTCAATTCGCTTTAACAATTGTGCTTCAAAGAACGTGTGATTAACTGTAATCATTTAAACCTTCAAATAAATTACTAGGGTGAATATTGAGTTTAAGTCGATTCGCTCTAACGATTGTGTTACAAGACATCGATTAACCATAATCATTCAATCGTACAATAAATTACCAAGGTGAATATGAAGTTAAATTCTATTCACCTTAATGATTATGTTTTAAGGGAATGTGTGATGATAATTCTAATGCAATAAACTCAACTACGACCACATACTTAATCACCGAATAGCAAGTTCTATAATGGAAATTTTTACTTTGAATTATAGTAAAAATTGACAATCTAATACTAACTCAACTGTAACCGCATTAATAAATAATTCCGATGAAACTTATTAAAATTTAATTACATATCACGCATATTGTAATAAATAATAAATTCTGTAAAGAATCTTTAACAGTAATTGATTAAACAAATAAGATGGGTGGCGCGAATGCGCCACCATCGCACTAGTTTAATATAAATTAAAGCGTAATTCGGTTGAAAATTCCAAAATGGCTCAATTATATTAAATAACATGTCAAGACAATTCGAATAACTTTATTAGTTCATGAGTCATTAAAGGTTTGAATTTACTATGTTTTGCCGTCATAAAAATGATCGACAAAAATAAATTGTTATAGGAATTTACTATCGCTATATCATATGCTATCTCACCCCCTAAAGTTACACCTGATCTTAAAATTCGATTGGTCAAAATTACAGGGGTGAACAATTTTGTGGGAACGCTACCAAAAATGAAAAAAAAATAGCTAATGAAATTACGTTCTACACTGCATAAATATTATGAATAATTAATGACGTTATTTACTCGCAACTATATAAAATTGAATGCAAACTCTTAATTAATAGAAAATAGATCATGTCATGTCGCAATAATTACAGATACGTACGTATCTTGTGGATAATCGCCGGAGTGTTGTAATAATTGCCGAATTATCATATTTCAAAGGCTTTCCCGCGCTCAGATCACATTTTTTTTGTATTGGCCAATCAAAACGTTAAGCGCATGAACACAAAATTAGATGCGATTACTTAAACTGATAAACACCAATCAGATTTAATTTAGTCTCCTATTGTTTATCTCACAGTGTTATCTTATAATGTTTATCTATCTGTTGTTGTACCCTGGATTGGGTAATTTGTAAAGGTATTCGGATTATATGTATAACCATCTGACTACCAGATTATCTTCCTAACTATCTAGCTCTCTCCCACCTTATTAATAAAGGACTACTTTTATATATCTACAGTATTCTCATTCTACACCCGATTTAGTTATAATACATTATTAATCAGAGAAATGTAGTAATCAAACTATTACAATAAAATATATCCCACACATGACTATGATGCAACGATTAAGTGTTAACAAAAATTCCCGTGACGCCGTAGCAAATTATAATATAGACCAGCAAATACCTGTGCCGTTGGGAACGGATTTAAAATTTATAGAATATAGTATATATTTACTTGTCACATCATGGTACAAATGAAAGAGTCACCAATCTGTAGTACAAAAATTGCCTGTGATAACTTATATAGATATCAGCCAATCAGATTTAATTTTTGTCTTTATGACGATATTAATTAAAAATCGACCGATTTTTTTATTACTTAATTTCGTTCTGTCTGCATTAATTTAGTGCATGGATAAATTAATCAGTGTTTTAAAATAAGATATTCATGTTCAAAAAATATTGCCTATTAATTTCATTTTGCTCGTATTATTAGTGCACGAGGATAAAAAAAATTTATTCCGCATTTCTATACGATCGTATTACAAGGTTTTATTATAATGATTACTATATAATCAATAAAACCAATTTTCTAGCACCACTTGATAATTCCCGGCTAGCCAAGGAAATGATACGTGTTTTCAAAAACTTATTCTTTCACTAATTAAAG
Organism: Dentiscutata erythropus; assembly: GCA_910591965.1. Taxonomy (NCBI): domain Eukaryota; kingdom Fungi; phylum Glomeromycota; class Glomeromycetes; order Diversisporales; family Gigasporaceae; genus Dentiscutata; species Dentiscutata erythropus. The sequence goes on along the minus strand of CAJVPY010004368.1, from coordinate 4,147 downwards.
TTGTCACATATTATAAGTCATTAGTTCTCTATCATGGCATCATATAAAACGAAAAATAACACCCTTATTTCCCATTACGGAGAATTAATTTGGCAGATCTCTGGTTATATGAGAGCCCTTCGGTTCTTTATACTTATTAGTTAACGCTAATAATCTTATGCGTATGAACACGTTTATTTTTTAAGTTACTTAGTATAGATTTAATTGGACTTTTTAGATTAAAAAAATCATGCAGCATAATCAAATACGGTAAGGATAGTAATTTAATCTAACTATAATCACCATATATATACATAAATCAGTAAACGTTGATGCTGTACGCACGTACGTACATCAAAAAATCAAAATAACCATAATGCCGCTACTACCTATCCTTACTCTAAAATAAGGCTTCATCCTAACCCCAATAAAACGAAATTCTTTGTGGTACCACTGATGACAAATGAATATTTTGGATTGCAAAATAGTACAATAGTACAATTTGTCATAAAAGATTTAGTTACAATGAAAACATAATGTAAGACTATGCAAATACTGTATCGATGGATTTTTTATTGAATGGACATATTTATCATGGTATTGGTTAAATCCCAGTCGAGCAAACCCTCAATATTATTGAGTCTATATATATATATAATCTTTATCCGTTAATTATTTTTCTGTATCAATGCTCTCTATAAAATTATAATTATATTTGATGATATATATATGTTTTTAAATCGATACTTTGACAAATCTCTTCAAATCTATTTCTCTATTAAAATATTATGATTAATGGCTTCTAACATTATCAAGCTACAATCACCCATTATATTTTATTTATGTGTTCCTCTGAATATTATTTCTCTCACTTCTACTATAACCACATGTGTGGTATTTAGTTTAACACAAATATACTATCCTAATCTTGCAGATAGGGTTTCATTTCGTTTAAGTTTTGCGGCCTCATTATGTGATATAGGTTACTCTAGTCATCTTTTGGTTTTTTTTTTCGGACTACTATGTCAGGTTTTATATGTGGATACTTGGTAAGCTTTCTTTTTCAATATCTCTTTTGATATTCAATAGTTTCTTTTTAACTCTCTTTAACATCCTTTGAATTTTTTTTACACATGAGGCTTGGGCACTTGTATTCTTTACTCTTTCTTCTATATTCTTTATCGTTTGTATAGCTCTGGTATGTATCATAATTATATTTGCTGTGTTCTTTATATATGTTTCATTTATCTTTTATTATTATTATTATTATTATTATTATTATTATTATTATTATTAGAATCTTCATATAATATTCGTAAATGAATATAAAAGTCGGTATAATATTGAAAAATATTATTTTATAATTGCATTTACTTTTGCCCTTTTATTTTCCCTCCTTCCTATTGCCGGTAATATGTATGGCTATGTTGATCCTGAGTATGTATATACATATATTATATGTATTTATTATTTTAAATTTATATTATATTCATGTAAAATTTATTTATATTTTTATTTTTTATATTCATATTTTATTAATATTTATTATAGTGGTTGTTGGTATCGTAATGTGGGTCAAGAAAAAAATTTAATATGGCAATGGGTTACATTTTTTGGTTGGATATATGCGTCTATCTTGTATTGTGCGTTCGTTATAATTATGGTTATCAGAAAACTCAAATCTGTAAAAAAAGAAGTTGATGATAGTGATAATCCCACCGTAATTAATAAGACTGTTATTTCTTCCGTTGTCAGAAGGGTTGTGTGGTACCCTGTAGTGCCATTAGTGGCTCAATTTTTTAGCTCTATTCTTCAAATATATGGTTATGTTAATCATGCTTCTTCTTCTTTACCTCTATTAGTACTTTGCTTCATTGGCATATCACTTCAAGGTGTATATCTGTTATATTTTTTTATTTAACTAGTCTTTGTTTATTCAGTTATAAATGTTTGTTTATTAATCTTTCATCTTAGGATTAATGAATGCTTTAGTATTTTCTCAAGATGTTGCTGTTACTCGTGCTTTCCAGGCAGTTAAACTACATTGGTGGATCTCCTATGTTAACTGTTATGAGTTTCACTACCCTTACCGATCTTATAACAAAGCCATTACCGATGAATCCAGCATGCAAGAAAAAAATAATGGTTTTGTCGACTTGAAAACTCTAAACTCCAATCAGACTGATATTATTTATGATGACATCATCAATGTCGATATTAATAATGAAATTATTATTAACAATGATAATAATGATAATAATAGTCATATTGATAATAGAGTTGACAATAATAATTTAATTTCACAACCTTCTCTTTTAGAATGGTTAAGATATATGCTATTGATTAAGATTTTCTCTGCTCCAAAAACTTCATCTCAATTAGTTTCATCTAACTTTTTACCACCGATAAATTCTTTTGTTAGAAATAAGTCTAATACTTATTCTGCTCTGTTTGGAAATGACAATTCAAAGCAGGATATAGCTCACGACAATCAAAACAATCAAGATATTCATTTAGTTCTTCCTGAATCTGTTCATGTTAAAAATTCTTCTCAAGATTCCCCATTAGATTTATTATCTCATTATTTAAACTTAGATAGTTACAATCAGACTAACCAAACTAAAATAAGTAATATAAGTAATATTTGTGCTTCACCTAATTCTACCACAAACATATCCAACTATACGGTTGGTGCTGATGAAGGACGGATTGATGTTATGCTTGTTAACGATGAACCAACAGATGTTGATTTATCTAAGGAAATTGAAATGTCTAAGCTAATGTTAAAGAGGCTGTAAAATTTCTTTTTATTAGTTTATGCTAGTCTTTCAAAATTATTTGATATTAGACATTTAGGCAATTGGGCATTTTGACAATGTCCAATTGTCCAAAATAATTTGATTGGACGTAGTAAATTTTTTTATTGAACATAAAAAAAAAATTTTTTACTTTGGCCTAAATTAAATTTAATTCGGCCAATATTCACTAATACAAAATTTAAAAGTATACTGATAATTATTATTATTATTTTATAAAACATGCATGCGTACGTACGTATGTACTAGAGTTGCAGGTGAAACTAACTAATTTCACCAGGAAACTGGCGCACCACTGAAGATTAGTTTCACCTATAACTCTAGTTTCACACTAGTTTCACCAGTTTCACATGCAACTCTAGTACGTACGTACGTACGTATTCACACTACCGGATCAACTTAAATTCCATTTTACTTGCATGTTTATATATTTTTTAAAAACTACATACTGATTAATCGAACAGAATGTTAGAAACAGTAAATGATTTGTATTTAAAAGTATTAATGACAGCATGTTGATTTTATTTTTAGTTTTTAAAATAAGGGCATCTTATAAAGGAAAACACACCAAATAAAATAAATTAGCCAAGGTTGACACTTTGAAATAGAAACATGTATTGATAAATTATTATTGTAAATTAAAGAGTAAACACCGTTTATAAAAATAAAATTGATAAACGTCATTATTAAAGTTAAAAGCAATAAAGCTTTTGCCGTCATAATTTTAAAATTGTCCAATAAAATTATTAGAAAATTGGACATATGTCCAAATAATCTTACAATTTTTTCCAATGTAGTGATGGGGAAAATGCGCATTTTATAATACATGCGGATGAATGCACATTAATGCGCATTAATGCGCACGTTATATAAATCGGAAAATATCGGATACTTGCTCAAATTTTACTGCTCTTTTATGTTCATTCATTTTCTTTTCGGAATTTTTCTAGACTTTTGCATGATTTAATCTCGTGATGCAATGACTTGAATGTGACTCAAATAGTTAATTATTATGCGCGTAAGAACTGTAATGATAATAATCGTTTAGTAAATTGAATATAAATTCAAATGTGCAATAAAAAGCATACCTTTGACCCATTCGATTCATAAATCCATTCATTCTTTACACTTTAATTTTATATCTTAATTAGAGATGGGTAAAATGCGCATTTTATAATAAAATGCGCATGAATGCGCATGATACCGCATGATAAAAAATTCTTTATCTTTATTACTGATAATATATCTAAATAAAGATACTACATATTTATCCTGAATCAGATTTTGCCTACATAGATAACTTTTACCAATTATTCGATTGTAAATTTCATAGTTGCTAATCTTATATATTA
>CAJVPY010004367.1:0-12721 GCA_910591965.1 Dentiscutata erythropus | reverse complement strand
CTATTTTAAGTCATTATTATACTTTATTCTTTTTTTTATGAGCAACTTTACAGTGTGATATACTAAAATACAAGAACTGACTTCAAATTTTTTTTATATATTTTGAGAATGCTTTTAATTTAAAAAATAACAAGATTTTTACTTAAAATTCATAATTTTATATTATCGAATAACTTTCGGTAAGTTTATCTTAAAAATGTGTTACTTATTCAAATTCTATAACCTTAAATACTGTAATTTTTAGATTAATTTGCAAATTATTATAATTTAATAAGAGTACAAGTTTTGATTACATACCATTTCGTCTAAGAAGAAATAATATCCTCAATTGACCAGCCATCTTTACTATCTAAACTTTGTAGTGTGGAATGATTATTAAATAAAAAAGCTTTCTGATCTCTTTCAAATACATCAAAGTTGAAAAATTCTTCTATTGCGGATGTATTCTCATATTCAACATCAACTAAATCTATATCCTTATTAATTTCATCTAATCCTTCTATTTTTTCTTGATCTATTTCATCATTATCTCCATCCTCATCATTATCAAATAATATACTAATGCTTTCTTCAAGAGGCCCAGATACTTGGCACTTTTTTTGTCTAATATTTTTTTTTTTAGTTAAGATAGCCTTTTGAAGTTCACTTTTGATATGTCCAAGTCTAGAAAGTGTATTAGAAGAAAGTTGGTTTCTTGACTTAGTTTTTGTAAAACCTAAAGAAGAAAAAAGTCATTTACATGCGGCACTATGGGGACAATTGCAAGAACTTTTAAAGCAAACTGACAAAGAAGAGGGGAGTTGGCAGTAAATTTTGTCCAAAATGCTTGAGGGAAATTTTGTAGATTTATAGATAAGGAGTCGAAGGAGGTCATTATTATTATATCCAATTAGTTCCTTGCAGAGAAGAATAGCATCTTTTTTTTGAAATTCCAAACTCTGGCCAATTCCAAACACCCATATATAATACGATCTTCATTTATATATCTAGATTCTTATAAGTTGGGAGAAAAACAGAGCAATAAAGTAAATTTTATCAGAAAAATTCTCTTGCTCTTTTACTAATAACAGTGATTGCATGGGTTTTGAAACCAATAATAGGGATATCGAGTCTAGATATTTCTAAATATACATGGATTAATTCTTTGAAAATATCAGCTAAAGTTTCTTCTCTTACCTCGAGCCTTTCAATTGTATTGACGATAGGCTTAATCACTTTAACTAGCATGTCATTACTGGCAAAATAATATCAGTCATTAATGATAGCTTTTATATTATCTCTGATTTTTGGGTACTTTGTTTTTTTATTCTCACTTAATCTAAGACAATACTGAAAACCCTTTTCAAAAGTAGATATGCCCAAGCAAACCTTAGAAATAGAGTACTATCTAGTTTTGCAAAAAGTACTTAAAAATAAAAAATGCCAATTATGTAAAGTTCAAAGCCATATATGTGAGGAAGTAAAAAAATTTATAAGCTTTTAATTCTTGCTGCAGATAGAGTCAGTACTGGTAAATCTAGCAATATTTTTCACAATAAGATTGAATGCATGCAAGCAGAATTTTATAGGTATGATATTCAGATACTCATCCTAAAATAGTGAGTATAAATTATTAATTACTTCATATTCAATATATTTTATGATAAGTTAGGTGAATCATAAAAGTTATTCACATCTCTAAGTATGAGGAAGATAAGTAAATGAAGCAATAATATATGGAATGGCAAAAAATTACAGTTGTATTCTTTTACTTAACATGAAAAAACTATATTTAGAGACATTAATTTTATTATAATTGTCTAGTAGTTTAATATTAATAATAGTATTGTCTTGTTAACTATACAGTATATAATGTCCAAAATTATCAAATTCTGCACATCTATTTTTATTATTACTGAAAAAAATTTTGTGCATAAGTGAAAAAAGATTCCAACAATAAGCATTTAACTAATTATGGCTCTATTTTATTTTATTTAATTTTTTTTTTTTGATTTTGTTTTATTACTTGTTTATTTTATTTTATTTTATTCTTTTTTTTTTTTGAATTAGATATTTATTATTACTTCACCTTTAAAAGATTTCTCATGGACTCTATTACAGGAGGATTGTCAGTAACACAAGCAATAGCAGACTCCATTTGGAAACTATTTCTAGTAAGGGTATCTTTAGTTTTTTCTTTAATAAAAGCTGCTCTGTGACGATCTGTAGATAAATCTATAATGTCAACAATATGCTTCTGAGTTTCTTTTAGAACTATGAATCCATAGATGGAGTTTACGGAAGTATCTGTCTAACTATCTAGACAAATCGTAGCATCAATAAATGTAGACATAGTAGATAGCTTTTTTTGGAGGAAGCTAGAAAATGTCTCTGTTAAGATATATCTTCATAATATGTTTTTGGAAGGAGGTTGGTAAATGGGAGATAAGTCTTGAAGGAAGTCTTGAAAATAGGGGTTTTTGGCAAAGTTAAATAGGATATTGCCATAAATAATGGCATACAAAAGTTTTATATGAAGTTTTTCAAATCGAATATAGGACATAGGCCTGACACACCAATTTAGAATATTTTCTTGCTTGGTGGGTGTTACTAATGACTCTAATGACTCTTTTTGAACTTCTTCATCCATAATACTTTCTTGAACATGTTTAGCTCTTTTGTGGATAGAGATTGCTTTTTTATTAGCTTCTTTAAGGTAGCTAGCTTTATCAATAACTTGCTAGCTATTGCATTTCATAACATGCTGGTGAAGTTTATCGAGCTTTCCTTCAAGTTCAATTAAGCAATATTTACACTTGGCAGTATATCTATTGCCTGTTTTTTTATCTTCAAAGCACCAAAAGCCAGTCCATCAACAGCCTTGGTTGGGAAGCATGTAAGTAAAGCCTGGAGGAGGTTGCATAATTTGGTTTAATTTATCAGTGAAAAAGAGGCACATACGAAACTTTTTTTTAATAGTCTTTTAATTTATATTTTATTTGATTCTATGGGCTTTATAACAAATGCATTAATGCACCCTAATCATTCTTATTCTAATTAAATATTGTTTATTATTTAATTGTTTAATTTTTATAGATAATTAAAATTATTAGAAGAAACGTAAAGGCAATGATTATTTTAAATCATTTCGGCTTCACAAATAAGTTTAATTCTTATTTCTATAATCTTCAGCATTAAGAAGCAGCACAAGACATTTAACTATAACAATGAACAATATAATGTTTAATTCTATTATACCATACATTGGAGACTATGAAGGGAAGTTATTTTAATTTTTCAAAGGTAATTGATTCAGAGATCATTATCTTTAAGATTTTTTTTAAAATAAATGGGTCTCATTTATATATTATAAAATTTAAATAGATTATTGCAGAATGCTGAGGCTGGTTGAATATCAGTACACAATTTGGCACTATTCTTAACCCATAATTAGAATTAGATATTCGAAATAGAATATGCACAGATTATTAATTAGTTATTTCTTTTTGAAGGTTATAGGTACACTGATTTTACAAAGCCAAAAAATTGAATTAATAATCGACCTTGTATCTATGAGTAAGTATATGGGTAATAGGTTTAGAGTGTACTATACATTTAAGCTACGGTTGGTTCTAAGTCAAGAATAAAAGTTAGGTGAGGAAAAAGGAGTATTAATGAATTTTTGCAAGAGTTCTTTAATTAAATTTACTCGAGTTTTTTTTGTCCTTTAGTCAAATTTCCTCGGTCATAACTTTCTTGAAAAGTTTTATATCAATGAGAAGCATACTGGTACATAAATCCGAAATTTATTAATTATCTAAATATGACTATCAAAATGAAATTTTTAAGCTTTTACACTTGCAACTTAAGTTTACGCATGATTGACATCAATAAAATGTTAAAAGTTGTAAAATGAATGTTATCTAAATAGAATTGGAGCTACGAGAGATTTCGGCATTGTATCATAAATTCAAGGATGCGATATAACTAAATTATATAATTAGATGTAATTGCAGAAAATACATTAATAGAACATGTTTATTTAAAAATCATTAGTTTATTTATCTATACCGTATATATATAATTATTAATAATAAAGAAGATATAATTATAAAAGTAATTATTGTAGAATAGTATTTGTAATCTTTAGCCAATCATATTTGATCTTGATATCACATGATTAGGGCAGGCCTATTGACTTTTTGGCATGCCCTCTGTGCCTCGTACCCTACTGTAGGAGCTGCAAACTAATTCTACTGTATAAACAATAATAATTTTGAATTAATTACTATAAATGGGTTAAAACAAGTAAAGAAATCATAAACTCATCATCTTCATCTAAAGCTACTACACGCTGGGCATTTGAAATCTTTTTCTGAAAAACAAACTGGTTAAAGACAAACCTTTGTAAAAGCTTGTTTCGAGAAAAAACTTTACTTAGATAATAATGAAGGTCGAATATGGAAAAGTTGTTTACATGGTTCAATGGGAAAAAAAATGACTAAATAAACGACTAACTTGTAAAATAAATAAGGTTTAATTCTCTCTTTGAAGTATTAATCGAAAGGTTCATATGACGTGTGATATTATACGAAAATACTATGTCGCAATACGACAAAGAGTTTTTTTATTTTATTTTTTTTTAAGTAGTCGATAACGATGTACTGTTTTTTTAGTGGGTTAATAACAATGGTTCAAATGGGTCAATATCAATGTTTTTGCTTGGGTTTGGTTAGAATTGATAATCATAGTACATTTTGATTTTTAGCAGGACCTATATTTTCAAATCGCGACCCTAATTTCATGACAATAAATTTGGATTTCCATAGGGGTTATACAAAATGTCTTTCAGATTTATAAATAAAATTTAGAATATTGCGTTTTTATCTTTGGTTCGCTTAAATGAATGTTAAAGCGATAAACTCAGAAATGTCTAATTGCAAACAAAAACTTCCAGAAATTCGGGAGGGTTGAAAATATCGATTCAATGGTGTGCAAAATATGTATGGCCAACGAACATAATAATAGATCTTAATGATTGAAAAATCATTAAAAGAAAATCAAAATCACGATGACATCAAGATTTTTCTTCCTGTAAATGAACTTAATAAAGTTGGTGGTGTGATAAATGCAAAGTACGATGCTGAAATTATTGATGATAACCTATTCATTAAGGTAAGTTTCATTCTTCAGTTCTTATTTTCATAACCCACATGTTATTTATATTAACAATTTGTGTCAGTTTGATGCAAAAAATCCACCGTTGAATAGCAAATTCGTGTGAAATTCAAAGACGAAATTGGTTCACAGAAGCTAACACGATATGTATTGTCAGAAGCAGTCAACTTCGGCCTGATGTAGGCGTATAGTTTCAAATGTTAGCATTTGCACAAAGGACTGATACTATCACAAATTTTAGTCCACATCAGATGCTTGGATTGAGATTCTCCAATCAAAGGGCGAGAACAAGCATTTATATACATGTTAATTTCTTAGAACGTGATCATAAGATTTTTAGCGTAGACGCTATAATTTTAGCGTTGACGAGCTTGCAGGAATTAAGCCACAAGAATACGTAATAATGCCTAATACTACTAAGGTAAGATTTAACATGACTATGATGGTACAATTATGGAAGGTACGTAAGTGACGACTTAAAGAATTAGACAAATACGGAAGTGAGAAGACACAGGAAATAATCGTTACAATGGGTATCCTTATTTGACTTATACATAGCACAAGTCAAAAATGCTCTAATATTTTTTGCTATTTTTATAAATCATCAATTTCATGTCCTCTCAAAATAAAATAATGTTCATAAATAATAAACATGGAATACAGATAAATTAGCTCTAATCTTAAACCTGTAAAGAGCAATAAAGATGTGATTTTATAAGGAAACGTTTGTAAAAGGAGTGATTATATATGGATTGATTTAAGCTCATATATTTTTAGTTTTAAATTACTATTTGTAAAAAATAAATTTTATATTTTGATTAACAAAGGAAAGCTTATTTTTGAAATTTATTTATATAACAATTATAAAATATATTTTGACTCGATTACATTATTTGAATTATGAGTTGACGAGCTAATCACTAGTATACTTATAATTTTGATATAAGAGCATTTTATAAAATTCGCGCAAAATAAATATGATATTATCTTGAATGAGAATATTCACATTGCAGTATCTTTACTGTAAAAGTTAGTCAAATAATGAGTATATTATGTGCCGAGAATTCTAAATACGAAATATTCTGAAAAATGAAAAATAATCATTATCAATCAGTAGAAGAATTTAGTATCGGAATCATTTCTAGACTTTTAACTGTAAAATATTCATTTTAAAAGACTGGCGTTATAATTATTTAATAATTTTTCACTCTGTTCCCAAAGCTTTTTAGCCAAATCTTCGTCTAATGCCTGATCGTTTGGTTTTACTTCTTTACAATTCTCAAAATATTTTCCACCTTCATCGATGTTCGCGTCTAATGCAGGGTACATTACATTTATTGCACCAATGTCAGGTGATTTAGCGAACATAATAAAATTTCTAAGATTTGAATTTTGAAACAAGTTTGTTGATATAAATCCTGGATGGCATGCTGTGGACGTAACGTCTAATTTTATTTATTTATTTTTTTTGTAAAATCAATAATAAATTTGAGTTACTATGAAAAAAGAAATTAAAATCTACCACATGGCAAAGTTGATGGAATTACTTACTTGAACCTTTAAGGCGACGATTAAGTTCATTACTATATATAATATTCTAAAAAATTTTCATATATAAATTAAATCATAAAAAGAGTATAATATACAAGATCTTAAATGTATTGATTATTCACTAACCATTAACTTTGCATCCGAATAAAATCCACCGTAGCCACAAGATTTTTCAGCATTAAGATTGTCAAAATCAATTTTACCGAGTTTTTGTGCTGATGAACTTGTGTGAATTATTTTACACGGAGATTCTGATGTTGCCGAGTTTTTTATAGTCGGAAGCAGAAGGGAAGTCAGGAGAAAGTGAGAAAGATGATTAACCTTGTATAAAAGCATTATTAAAAAATATTAAGAACTTGTTAAGCGAGTAAAAAATAAATAGGGCTTAAAATAAATTTTACTTGGAATTGTTGTTCAAAATTGTCTTTTGTTTTCACCAATCCAGTAAAACATAAGGTACCTATTATTCATTTACAATTAAATACAAAAAAAGACAATTAAGTGCAGCTGATATTCGATTATACGCACCAGCATTATTCCACAAATAGTGTAATTCTCCAACCTCTTTAATAAACTTATCAGCAAAATTCTTTACACTATGTAAATCCGCCAAATCCATATCCCATAATTCAATACATTCAACATTTCCATCTTCAGATTCTTTAATATACTCAAGGAGAAGTTCGCCTTTTTTTCTATTACGAATTGGAAGTATTAAGCGCTTTGGATTATATGATGAGATTATTCGGGCTAAACTTTTACCAACTCCTAAAAAAAAAACAAGAGATTTTCGTTTTGATAAAAAGAATGATTATTACAGTAATTATAAGAAATTTTCGTTTTGATAAAAATACAAACCATCAGTAGAACCGGTAATTATAACGACTTTGTTTGATAAGTCAAAGGAATAAATAGTTGACTGACTTGAGCCCATTTCAATTTAAACAGATATATTAGGGGGTTTCAAAGTTAACAAATAAGTGACGCATTTCGAAAATAAATAGGATTTTTTCAATAGTATTTTTATTATGTTGAATTATAAATCGGAAAAATAAAATGAGATTCTCTGATTTTAACTTTGAAACCCCCTATTGATAAAATCCAATTGCGATAGTACCTGGTATGTACGGTGGGGCTTTTTATATCGGGATTACAGAATTACAGAATATCAGTATGGTTTATAGTTTAAAAAACATACCATAAATTAAACTATTATATCAAATCAGCATCGGTGTTACGGTGTAGTTAGTATGAAAACGCATTCATTCAAGATCTGTTAATATGAATGTAAATGCGGAAAGTACCAGTACGAACACGTTCTTGTGCAACATGAAATGTGGTAGGGGTGGTTGGAATCAACCTTTTCTATGTCGCTTATGCGAATTCCTTTTTGGTAATAGTTATGGTTTTCATTTGTTCACTTTAAGAAAGAATTATGATTTTTACATACCGTACGTATGATATAATTCCATATGTTGATCACTCATTATGATACAAAGCTGACGAGCCAAACGCAGCAAATGTGGGAGATCGGCATGAGGTTCCAAACAGAGATCCGAATACAGGTGAGTATTGACAACCTAAAGCGGCGAGTCGGTCGCTAATCAAATCGAGGCCTTGTGTAACCTACGTTTGGCTTAGTATTAGTCGAAGAGGCGTTTAGATTTGGCGAGTGGGTGATTTTAGACGTAGGTATTATTCTTGTATTGGACCTTGTTAGTACGCACTAACGTTTATGTTTTCTATACACACTAATTTCAATCAAACCATGGCTGAGATCTTCCACTTGACCTCAAACCGGAACAACACAACCACAGATTCCACAATCCGTTGGGAAACTGGAAAACAACCACAACTTGTCCACGGTACGTTGGGATAGCTGGAAAACCACGGCAGTCCTCAGTCCGTCGAGAATCAACCGGAAAACAATTTTCTTTCGAAGTCACGTGAGCAAGACAATCGATGGACGAAGATATTTCACTGTGCCACTTAGTGATTGATCAGGGTAAGAAGTATTTTAGTATAGCGGGTTTATTTAGAGACTTGAGTTTATATGGGTCAATTGGGTCAATTTGGTAGTTTTTATTAGGGATCGATAGTTATAAGCAAATGGAACTTATTGTTCTCAGGGCCTTCACGGCCTTTATTAACGATATTTAATTTTACTCATCCCTTTTTACCAAATACGTTCATGCTGTGTAATGAGTTTGCCGTATACGCTTAAGTAGTGTAAATGAACTTTACTATCTATAGTTGGTACTTCTGCTGCTTATGGTAATTTGTGCTAATTTGTGCTAAGATCGTGCATATGATTGTCAAATCAATTTCCTTACAATATTCAAAAAAGGAAATATCCTTTTTACATTTTTTATATATATGTACATGTACATGAACATGAACGTACGTGTACATGTACATGAATATGAACGTGTACATGTACATGTACATGAACATGTATGTATGGAAAAGAAAATAAAAATAAGAAGAAACAGTAAGGTTTTTCTTTCTTTTTTTTTTTTTTTTGTGAATTTGTAAAAAAAAGAGAATATTTAACATGTACTAAAATTGTATTCTTTTACTATTTATGAATACTCTAGACTATACTTGCTTATATTTTCGAGTATTATTTTTTTTATTTTTTTATTTATTTTCTTCGGATTTTTTACTGGTCTGATGAATTGATAATCAGCGATCTTCAAAGAAATAGCGAGAAGCTTTTAATGAAAGAATTTGTTCGTTGTTTTTCTTTGTTTTATTTTAGCTGTGCTTAATTAATTAATAATCATTGTTAGCCTATTTTAATATTTGATCGTCATACTACATAATATAACAGTACAAAAAAAAAAAATTTTAGATTTTCGATAATAATTACGGGATATTTTTATTCTTGTATTACATGGGATTACTGTACGCATATATTTGATCTACATTGTACATTGGACACCTCAGAGTAACATGTGAAGTATCGATAACTTTGAAATAAACTTGATTTCTCACATAAGACACAAGATAATTATTAATTATGATTATGATCTTAAATTAAATGATCTTAATTCTTGTGAAAAAAATGTAGTAATGGCGCATAATCGCAAAAAACTTGATTTTTCATGTAAGACACAAGATAATTATTAATAATTATGATCTTAGATGATCTTAATTCTTGTAAAAGAATGTAGTAATAGCATGTAATCGCAAAAAACTTGATTTAAATACTTTAGAATTTTAATAAAGAATGTAAATACCCGTACATTTCACATATAAAATCATTTTCAAAGAATATTTTACATATGAAAAAATATGTTCAGAAAACACTTCGTGCATAAAAACATTCACAGAAAACGTTTTACATATGAAAAAACATGGTTGAGATAATGGTAAATCTTACTTCAAAATTATCGCTGTTCCAAAGTATATAAATGCGCATAAAATGAGCAAATTTCTTCTGTATCTATTTTCGCTTACTATTGTTTTACAATAAAATAAAAATCAATTAACCTGAAAAAAAATGCCATCTACTATATCAATTGTTTGTTACATTACCGACTATCACGAGACCACCACAAGCAAAGCCCTTACTGTTGTTAAAGCTTCGAGAGTAATGCGTCTCAGAAATAATGCTTCTTCCTTAAATGTTCTTTTGGTCAGATTTTATTCTTAGGACGAGTATACTCAAGATTCAACTATATAAACTCTGTCAACTTTTTCAACCAAAGATGTAATAATAGTAATGGGAAAGTTTAGATTCATAGAAGAATTAGACAATGATGAAAAGAAGCTCCCTATCTTAAAAGTATATTTAATTCAATACCAAACTATAATATAATCACATTTACGATATCTTTCTCTTAAATATAATTTTTTTTTAGATTGTTTTATATAATGTTATTCGTCTTGCTATCAATCCAAGTGATTTACCCGTGTTCCTTCTCCTTATTAACATAACAGCCGTCGTGACTGAACCTGCACGAAATGATTCTGACCATGATGACATCTCTTTTTCTGTTGAGACAAGAGATTTTATGGACCAAGATAACACAGTTCTTAAACTGGAGTGTTATCATTTGAAATTGGCAAATCATCTCATTCACACTACCAATTCTTTGAAAAAGGGGTTTATACTCTTTATGAATGGGGAACTTTTAATCGTTGATGATACTTACGTTGTTCATCTCCATGATGTAAACTTTTGTGAATACCAAAAAGCAGCTGTAAATGTGACAAATCCGGCTAATCTTCCGTGGTTGAATGGCCCAAGCCAATCTCCAACAAATGTATCAAGTCCTGAAAAAGTTACTCGAACAATTGCCTCAAGAGTTAAGACTGGTAGACGAAAAAAATCACCAACTATACCAAAACTGTACCTTAAGCTAAAGAATCAACCAAAAGTAACTGATCTTGCTATAAATGACCTAAACCAGGACCAGAATTCTGAAATTCAAGATCCCTCTATATCTTTAAAATGTTTAAGGCTTTACTTTTTTTTTTAAAAAAAAAAAAAATTGATTATTTTTTATCATTATTTATCATTTATCTTATTTTAAATATATAAATAAATTACAAAGTTCTAATTATTAAGCTACTAAATAAATAAAGATCAAATATTATGCTTCGCGTATTATTCACATGATCAATTTTTATGTATTTTCAAAATTTCGAGTTATCATTTGATGAACAATTCAGCAAGACAAACCACCTTTTTTCATCAAAAATTTACCATTAATAAATGTCGCTCAAATTATTATTTTTATATTTTTTACATGTTAAACAATTAATTCTCAACAAAACCATACCTTAAGCTAAAGAATCAACCAAAAGTAACTGACCTTGCTATAAACACCCTAAACCAGATCCCTCTACACCTTAAAAATGTTTAAGGCTTTACTTTTTTTTTAAAAAAAAAAATTATTATTTTTTATCATTATTTATCATTATCTTATTTTAAATATATAAATAAATCACAAAGTTCTAATTATTTAAGCTACTAAATAAATGAAGATCAAACATTATGCTTCGCGTATTATTCATATGATCAATTTTTATGTATTTCCAAAATTTAGAATTATTATTTGATGAATAATTCAGCGAGACAAACTACCTTTTTTTCATCAAAAATTTACCATTAATAAATGTCGCTCAAATCATTACTTTTACATTTTTTACATGTTAAGCAATTAATTCTTAACAAATTTCTAACCGGCATAAAAAAATAGATATCTTATCTTAACGTTCGAAGCTTTCAAAACAAATAATCGATACATTAATATGAGCGTAATAATTACAACAATCTTTTAACGCTTAATCAAACGTAATAAGTACTGTTATTCCATTTTAGACTCATTTAAATTTAAAATCTTCTTAGTAAAGAAAATCTAAAACTAAAAAGTTTAATAGATTTTTTTCTATTTTGAAGAAATTTAATTTGTTAAATCATTAAAAGTGAAAGTCAACATAACTAAAGTTGAAATTTTAATAGTTGATCGAAAGAAATTCTTTTTGTTAGGTCCTTATTGAAGGTACACCAGCACACAGTGCTGAACACAAACCTTTATTAATTTGTCTTAGCGAAATAAACTGCATATATCAGTGCATTTAATGTATACAGTCAACTCCCTCTAAGTGCATGTCCTCTAAGTGCATTTTCTCTCTATATGCATGAAAATAGCTTGGTCCCAAGTCAGGACTTATAAAATAAATGCATGTTCTATATTCTCTAAATGCAGGTTATTTTTCAAAATATATATATAAAAATATTCTCTCTAAATGTATTTTTAATATATTAACCAATCAAATTTGAGAATATTTATTTAGATAATAAAACAATTAAAACTTATATATTTTTATTTTTTTTAATAATAATATAAACTAATGATATATAATAATATAAAATTTTATAAAAATTATTATAGGTTATAAAATTAGAACTCTTTCCGATGATTACCTGGACCAAAATTTCTACACTAACGGAAAACAAAACAATTTATGTTGGAGCATTGCCTATACTATAAAGTATAGT
>CAJVPY010004366.1:0-12723 GCA_910591965.1 Dentiscutata erythropus | reverse complement strand
TCTACCTGCATCCAAAATACTCGGTTCAATACTAGATGTGGAAGCGATACAGCTTGTTTTAAATGTAACAAGTGTAGCATGCATTGTTTTTGCAAAGGTAATTAAAAGTTTTTTTTTTATATTATTTGAAATTATCTTTTATAAAACTGTAATAAAGATAATTCAAGTTCAATACAGTATTCAATCATAACAATTATATTTACAGTTTACTGATGCAAATAATTTTATTTAATCAAGGATCTACTTGTAATCAAACTACCCGCTTCAATACTAGGTGTGGATCGAGTTCAAGTTGTTCTAAATGTACCAAGTGCTCTATGCATTGCTTCTGCAAAGGTAAATTTTTAAGATTTTGTTTTATGATTTAGTAACTTAAAATATGTCAAAACTTTTATGAGTTATAAGTATTATCGGTTATACATCGTTATCACAAAAATAGAATTTAAAAATTAATCATTATTAATACTTTTTATTATTAATGAAGGCTCTACCTGCATCCAAAATACTCGGTTCAATACTAGATGCGGAAGCGATACAGCTTGTTTTAAATGTAACAAGTGTAATATGCATTGTTTTTGCGAAGGTAATTAAAAGCTTTTTTTTATAAAATTGCAATAGAGATAATTCAAGATTAATACAGGATTCAATTATAACAATTATATTTACAGTTACTAATTCAAATAATTATTTAACCAGGGACCCGGGCTACTAAAAAGGTAGACTTATCGGACACGTGGTATTAAGGGCTGGGGAACACCACTGTGGGTAGTAATGTACGTAGTACTTAGTATATAAACTTAAATTCACTGTAATAACATAAGACCTTAATAAAAGTGCGCCACTAGCGCCTCAGACGTGAGCATCTGGGAAATTCAAAAAAAAAAAATAAGAATTATTTAATCAAGGATCAAAATACCTGCTTTAATACTAAGTGTGGAAACGATACAACATGCTTTAAATGTAAGAAGTGCAATATGCATTGTTTCTGTAAAGGTAAGTAAAATCTCTATTTATACGATAAAGGTTTAATATTTAATTATCGCGGTTTAAAAATACTGTAGGCGATTCTATTACGTGTAAGAATGTCAAACTACCTTTTGATTGAGTTTTGATCGATTATTTTAGGGATTTGTCAAGATTCAATCATAAAAGATTGTTTGACATCCTTACGCGTATATCTGCACTACAGTTACAATCAAATGAATGATCGATGATCATCACTTTAACGATCACAAGGATACAGAATTTTTAAACCGCTATAAATAAATAACTGTGACTTAAATATGTATCGAAACTTTTATAAGTCAAACTGTAAATTAATTAGTATTATGCATAGAGTTATTAAATAGAATTCAGTTGAAAATTATATTTATTACTAATAACTTTACCTAATCAAGGCACTACCTGTAATCAATATACCCGCTCAAATACTAAATATGGTATGGATACAAGTTGTTTTGAATGTAGTAAGTGCGAAATGCATTGTTTCTGTAATGATAAATATCGATTTCTTGTTTTAGGATGTCAAAAGTGCAATATGCATTGTTCTTGTAAAGAGAAATAAAAAGAATTCAATAACTTAAGCATGCATCAAAACCTTTATAAGTTCAAACGTATTATACAGTTAGATCTTTGAATGAATCTTTAGCTCTGGCGAAATATATATAGTGGGGTCTCATAAATGCATTTTTTAAATCCAAGTTATCAAAAGTTAGGTTTTTATGATGTTATTTCATGAGATCTGACTGTAGTTATATTATACACAATTTATTAAAATTTAATTGTTAAAACTTATATTTATTGTTAATGATTCCATTTAACTAAGGCTCCACCTGTAATAAAAAACCCCGCTTAAATACTAAATGTGGAATGGATACAAGTTGCTCTAAATGTAATAAGTGCGAGATGCATTGTTTTTGTAAAGGTAAATAAAAAATTTTTATTAATTAAAATAACTTTACGACATAAACATACGCACCAAAACTTTCTAAGCTTAGCTTGCAATATAATTAATTATTAATATCTTTATTTAATCAAGGCACTAGCTGTAATCAAAAAACCCGCTCAAATACCAAATGTGGAATGGATACAAGTTGCTTTAAATGTAGTAAGTGCGAGATGCATTGTTTTTGTAAAGGTAAATAAAATAATTTTTATTACTTAAAATAACTTACGACATAAACATACACGCAAACTTTCTAAGCTTAACCTGTAATATAATTAATTACTAATAACTTTATTTAATAAAGGCACTAGCTGTAATCAAAAAACCCGCTCAAATACTAAATGTGGAATGGATACAAGTTGCTTTAAATGTAGTAAGGGTGAGATGCATTGTTTTTGTAAAGGCAAATAAAATATTTTTTATTGATTAAAATAACTTTATGACATAAACATACACACCAAACCTTTCTAAGCTTTGCCTGCAATATAACTGATTACCAATAACTTTATTTAATCAAGGCGCTAGCTGTAATCAGTAATTTAAGATGTGGATTGGATACAACTTGCGTTAAATGTCAAAAGTGCGAAATGCATTGTTTTTGTAAAGGTAAATTATTTCTTTACTATATTAATAAAATAATTTTGAATTAAATATGTTTCAAGATCTATAAGCTTAGACTATATTATACAATCAGATTGTTTTAAATGCAACTCTATTAAAATGTAACATACTTTTTTTTTTCCTCTTAGGCAGTTTTTTCAGTACTTTATTAGAATTCTAAGTATATTATTACATTCATATACTTGTTTGCTCTTAATTTGCAAGCCTGAAATCACCCAGCTGCCTTTAGGTGACCTGCCAAACTAGTTAAATTATAAAAGTTATTATACAGAAACTTTGAACCTCTTAATACGCAGTGACTGCATAGTAACAATGTAGTATGTATTACTACGTCGTTACTATGCAGTTACTGCGTATTAAGATATTTAAGTAGATATAAACTTTACAAAGCATTTTTGCCTTTCGAATTATTTTATTGTATATATAATTTTTATACAGTAGAATCTAATTCAGGACATTTGTTTAGGGCTTATAGGAAGTACTTTAATTGCACTGTAATTAGCAATTCTCTCTTACTTCACTGACAGCTCATTTCGTCAACATCATGTTAAGCAAACCCTAACATATGATATCAGCTAAATGGGCTATCAGTGGAATGATTATTGATAAAGCAAGAAATCATTACATTTGTTTAGCATATTAAGTAAATGCAAGCAATAATAATATATACAACATCTTACCTGAAGCAAATTAACTAGCTTTAGCAATCTACGAGTGTTACGCTGCTTAAGCCCCAAAATCCTATTTGCATTTTACTCTTTATAAATAAAAGAATTTCAGAGC
The DNA here is from genome assembly GCA_910591965.1 of Dentiscutata erythropus. NCBI lineage: Eukaryota > Fungi > Glomeromycota > Glomeromycetes > Diversisporales > Gigasporaceae > Dentiscutata > Dentiscutata erythropus. Next base: position 9,374 of record CAJVPY010004366.1, on the reverse strand, counting down.
AAGATAAATTGAAATAATGGGTGCAGATATGTTATAGCGCAGGTAAGATGAAGGGCAGGAGCATGATCATATACGAAGACTATGCTTTTAGATGCGTAATACCTTATTCACTTATACAATAAATTACTGTTGAACCTCCCAAACTGTGGACAGATTTTGTATCAGTATTGAGAGTAGGTTTGTTGACGCAAGGTAGATGGCGTCATAAATGATGTTTTAAAATAGGCATGCCAATTTAAATATGGCGCGAATATGGAGAGCCAATCACAATGAAACTTAGTTCCAATACATTTTCTTAAAAATATGGAATTTCTGGCACTATGGCATTAATAAAAAAAGTTCTAGAGTTTGTCATTTTTGATCGGGCGCACAGTGGATCAGGTAACCGTGTGAAGTTATGGTTATTATTGTCGCCAGTGTTTAAAATTACCTTGCACAAGATGCACATGTGCAAGTAGTTTTTTTTTGTGCAAGAGAAATTCTAAACGTATATGCACAAGTGTGCAATTAAATTTAAACAAGGAGCTTGCACAAAAAATAACGTGCAAGAGAAATTATAAAACTTTATTGCACAAAATTTAGTCTAAGTATAAGATAAAAAAAATATAAAGATGGTCTGAAAAGCTCTGAAAGTAAAATGAATGAAAATAAAATACGAGCAAGGTCGAGCTTAAATTTGAGAATATTCCGATTTGGTATAGTAATTGTATAACGTTGGTATCATTTAGAAATGATAAATATGTATATCAGATATTTAAAAATAAATTATATATATACACATGCGTACAACTATTAGTTGGTTTGTGCAACCAAAACCTATGACACACTGCATTTGTGCATGAAGTTTCGATCTGAATTTTAAACGCTGGTTATCGTACGTCTACTATCAGAAAATTTCGGAATGGTAGACAGTCAGCGAACATAAAATATGGGCAGGGTCATCGGAGAATTACTGGAATTGATTTTTTTAGTACTAAAATCTTATAATCTAAATTTTGTAGAAATATTATATGGATGATACACCATATGGCGTGCCATGCGCCAAAACATATTAATGGCATGCCATTAAAAAATATTTGCGCCAACAACCCTAATTGAGAGGTTATCAGATTTGAAAAATCATAAACTATCAGATTTATATAACGGAAACGGACTTGGTGAACTAATTTTTCATCAGATATTTGACAGGTTATTGATTTTGAGAGAATCGATTTTGGGAGGTTCAACAGTATAAGCCCAGTATCGTTAGTATAAAAGCTTTGATTATGCTAGAGGAAATTCAAGCAAGGAGCGCTAATGAGAGATAAAACAGAACATACAATATTCAAAAAATGTAAGTATTTATACTAAACTATCCAAAAAAAGGCAAATAGTACTATACTTCCTTATTCACAGTTATTTGCGTTAGTTGATACTTGGGTATAAAGATTTTCTTAAAATTCGACCGAGTTCAAATATTATCTAATCAACAAAGTGTCATGTGCATGACAAATTCGAACCTTTCCAAAATTTGAGAAAGTCTCCATGTTGACAAAATCCATTAGATTTTACGTTATCTGTTTGATTAGCAATTCATCGAATGATTAGTAACGATAATATGGGAATGAACTAGGAAACCCAGGCTTTGTCACTTTATGGTCAATTTTAAGATTTTCAATTCAAATTAAAGTACTTTTTATTTTACATTAATTTAGTTGATTATCGAGATTTTTCGATTGAAAAAAAAGCTCGATGTTCTAAAATAGATCAAATTTGACCAATTAAATAAATTACGTGATTCGAAGTGTGATATAAAAACCTATTACAAAAAATTTAATAACTGATAAAATACGGTTACGTACGTACGTACCTAAAAATGAGTAATACGAAAAAGACAAAAAAATACCGAGAACTCATTTTCTCTTGGCATTTTTATATTCCGATACTATTGTTACGAGGATTTTTTAATATTTCGATATTATCATATTACAATATTAATAATCACAAAAATTTTTATGATGTAATAATTCTAAAAATAAATTAATAAAAATTCATGCAACACAAACATTAATCACATTTTTCTAAAGCTCAAACAGTCTGTAAAAAAGACCGGTTTTCCTAGTCCCATCCCCATATAAGATTATTCATAACTGTACTTTTTATTATTAAACCCCATAAATTTGTGAAACGAATGATTAGCATATTTCATTTATTGACCAAAATAAAGAAAACAATAAACCGGATCAGCCAGTTGGTTTTGCCGATTAACCAATCAAAATTCGCAATTTATGCACACACACTCAGACAATAAATTGAAAGAAGTGATGAATTATTTCTTCAATAAATTTAGAACTATTAATTGACGCGGCTGATGCTGAAATTTGAACCTATTTTTATATGAAATTTAAAATTTTTTGAGGTGCTTTTCTTCACTTCTTTTTAGGGTTAGGGTTTAGGGTTAGATTTGATATTTAAAGAGTATAGGTGGATTTTAGCAGGGCTTATGTTTTTAAATCGAATCCCCAAATTTCAGCTTCAGCTGCGCCATTTTTATTATGTATGTTCGATTTAAATATAAGCATAATAACCAGTTTAAGTTTAAATCTTCAACGTTAACATAGTTTACTATTTTTTAAATCAATATAAAATCATTCCTCATTATTATGTATGCGTTGGTTTTATAAACTTACTAAATCAAGATCTTAGATTTTAATATTGATTTTCATAAACATAACATACTGTAATAAACCTTTTTAGAATGGTTTTTTCTTTTTGCTATTTTGCAATAAATTACCTGGTTTAATCATTCGACAAGCAGGGACGATAAAAAAAAAAACGGGATAAACTAACCATTATTATTGTTTTAAACCTTTTTAAAATATTGACGCCTGATACTGAAATTGAAATATTCCTCTGATTAGCTAATTTTAATTTTCAGCCGAGAAAATTTTTTTTAAAAAAACGGTGCTATATAATTTTGATTAGATATTACATAAAAAAAAATCAAAAAATTTATATTTGATCGCTTTTAATTTTTATCAAAACTATTACAATTTAAATGCGAAATTTGCTTACAATATCGACCAATATAACCTTTCATTCTGTATTAGTTTTACATTCGTTGGTATTAAAAGTCCAAGGTTTACAATACCACTGTGTAAGCTTCGATTATTAAATAGATTTCTTTTGCGAATGAATTATTTGAAGAGCCAGAATCCTATTTTTGAGCTTTTAGTAAATCTTATATGGGCTAGAAGGGTCAATTTGACATTTTTGAATAGATATAATTCAATAAAAAGTTTACGAAAGCTAATTATATAACAAAAAGATTCACAAATGAACTTCTAGTTGAAAGTTTATTTGTTTCTATTTTTAGATTACTTAAATTAGATTTACCCATTGTTTATATTGCAAAATGGGCCTTTTTAATACGAGGAGCACTCCATATATTCTTAAAATAATTAGTAACTTTTTAAAGTTTAAACGGATTTCTTTTAAAGGGGTCTTCCACGAACTGAATTTGTAAACATAATATTATATACAACAATTGGATCATAATTAAGTCATAATGTATTAATCAAACAAACATGATCTTTAAGTTCGTGTAGTCATATATATTTATTGGTGAGTAATCGGAGAATCAAATTTCTATTCAACCATTATTTCACTGTCACACCAGCCTGATGACACAGTAAGAAAAAAAGAGTAAATAAATAAATAATATAAATAATTAAATAATAACTAGTATTGGAAGTGCCGCTATCACTCAATAAGCATACCTACAAATCTGATAATCGTTATTATGAACGTGCAAACATTCAAAAAGATCTTATCGTTATCTCATGATACAAAATTGATTAAACAAATTTAAATCAAAGTAATTTATTGGTGAGCCATCGGAGAATCAAAATTCTATTCAGCCATTATGTCACACCAGTCTGGTGGTACACAGTCTCCTGATGCATTAAACTATTTAATTATGTAAATGCAAATCTGATAACTGGTTACAAACATGCAAAAGGATCTTATCTGATTGATTTTTGTGCATAGTAATGATTAATCAGATTAATAACAATAATTATATATTTAGGTATAATTTTAATTATTCTTAGTATCACACAACTGTTTTTTTGTATATAACAATAAGCTCTAATTTGCCTTTTGAACTTCCTTAAAATCGAAACTCTGCTCTTGAAATTACATAGTTCTGAAAGTTTCATATAATTTTATTGTTAATTTTAACTGCGTCGAAGCACAATAAGTTCAAAGTATTCATCCACCCTTCTCTATCTAAAAGCCTCCATTCTTTGATCAAGAGCGGTTTAATTTAGTTTAAATACTTGTCTTTTTCTTTCTTATAACTAATTAATTATTGTATTTTTGATTTTAATAAGAGTTCATATCGCCCGTAAATGCATTATTATAGAGTTGCAACCATTGAACGCACCTTGGCTTTTACCATATAGAAAGCCCACCAACATTCATCTAGAAAGTTAGAATCCGTAAAATTTTACGTTTCCAGAAACACATTTCTACAAAGGAATATTATTCTTGTTTCTCTTTTATAAACTACATCCTTTCGCACAAATCAAATCTCGTTACTCAACTACTTTTTAAACATTGATCATCCGTGGGAACATTCTTCAATGCGAGGCATAAACCCACCTGATGATTTAATTGAAGAACATATCAAATTATATGAACGTTCTTGTTTCAAAGATTATGAGTTGATTGGCGAAGGAGGATCCGGAAAAGTGTACCGTGCTATTCGCAGAAATAGTGAAGTTATTGTCGCATTAAAATCATTTAAAAATGATGTGGCCATTAAAGAGGCCGTTAAAGAGGTAGTTTATTTACTTAATGCTATCAATAACCATATAAACCATAATAATGATGATTTTTTATCAAATATAACTGTAGCTTAAATTACACAGTAGAGTGGATATACATCCTAACATTATACGTCTATACGGTGTTACTAAAAATAAAGGTAAAGTCACCAAGTTAATTTCATAATAAAAAAATAAATTGATTTGATTTAATAAATTAAATTAAATACATATATATAATATTATTGTATATAATAGACGAAAAAAATTTGGGCTCTGTACATTACATGCAGTTCTTGAATATGCTGACAGCGGCACTTTAAAATCGTATTTACAAGATAATTTTAACCATCTTTCTTGGAATGATAAGATCAATTTTGCATTACAAATTGCCAGTGCGGTTAAATGGTTGCATTCTGAAGATATAATACATCATGATCTGGTAATTTTCGAATATATTGCTTATGACTTTTGTTATTTTTATCAATCTCAACTATTTATAATTTTAAATAGCACTCGGAAAATATACTTATTCATAAAATGTGTATTAAGATTTCGGATTTTGGAATCTCGAAGAGATTAGATGAAGCGACAAATACAACCCAAAAATTTTGTGGGATTATTCCATATGTTGATCCACAGAATTTTGAAGATCCAACATTTAGATTTGACAAAAAATCTGACGTATATAGTGTTGGTGTTCTTATGTGGGAAATATCTAGCGGTTATCCACCCTTTAAGAGCATGGTTGAAACCCCTATACCATTAGCTGCACATATAGGCAAGCATAATCGTGAAAGTCCTATTGAAGGAACTCCACCGGCATATGTTAAGATCTATACAGGTATAAAAATTACTTATTGTATCATTTTTTATTTTTGAAAACTAAAAATAATTTTAATCAAAAATAGGTTGTTGGCAGCATGATCCTAATAACCGCCCAGATATTCAACAAGTTTATCAAGACCTTTTAAGCCTACAAGATTCAAGTACCAATGGTGGGCAAGCTATAAATAGAAATGCTCGAGATAGGACTCAAAAAATTTAGGCATCGATTTATCCACCCGTTTATAAATTTATTAACCGGTGCTAACCTCAAATCACATCAGGCTAACGGGGCAACTGATAGCAGGAGGTCACATGAGCACAAGGCACGGAATAACAACCCTAAAGTCACCTCGAAAAAATGGTACATCCGGAGAATGTATGCCAAATTGGTGCGCCGTAGTGGCGGTAAAAATTATATTCTCTGAAGAAATACAGAACTCGATAAACATGTCAATTTAATTCATTGTAGGCAAATTCTCATATATATGTTCTAGTAAAATAATATAATATCTAATTACTGGATTTAGCATTATTTGCTGCATCCAATAAGTCAGATTCTCGTTAATTTTGAATACTTTAAGTTTAAAGATATGGTCCTTTATTTATCGTTGTTAATAGAAAGACTGTCAATTTTTCTGTTTTAAAAAGATTCTACCCAGGTCAAAATAGAAAAGGAATTAGATTCAGCTTTCTTAATCTGTACAACAAAGAAAAAATACCATGTTTATTAGATTATATGTAATAATGGAATTTATTTTTTTACATGGTATATTTTTCGTTAATTTATAAATTTATCCTGAAAATTTAAACAATATAACTTCGAAAAATAAATCGTGCAGCTTTCTTATGAATTTTTTATTTCTCGTTTTTTGTATAACACTATATTGACTACTAAATTATCACTTTCAACAGGTTAAATGCCAGTGATGATAAATGACCTGATCATTTGCAAATTTTTCAAATGACTGGTCATTATCGGTCATCACAATTTTGCATCATTTGGAAATTACTTGTGACAAATGGCCATGGTCATTTAGAAATGACTGGGGTTTTTTGAGGGTCATTTGGGGAGTGGACTAGGAAAACCTGCTTTTGAACCAAATCAATCATTATCCACTACATTATTTAAACCATTTCATTTCAAATCTCTTAAAGAACTAGCTTATCAAGCAGAACAACAATTTATGCAACTTAATAATATTCCAACCAATTTCAAACATGAACCATTTTTCTATTATACTTTTTTTCAACAATTTCTTAAGAAAGCTGCTACAAGTGATAATATAACCAATTTTAATCTTAAAAATGCAAAATTAGAATCTGTGCTCAGTTTGTTGATCATCATGTATGTTTGTGTAACATTTACATATGTGCGTATCAAAGATCCTATTAATAAAATTTGAATGTTTTTTAAAACTTCTAGCGATGATTTCTTGAATTAATTTCAGTAAATTTTTTTTTATTTTAATTTCATAATGTCATAGAATTAAAATAAAAAAAAGTTTATTAAATTTGGTTTAGTAGGTTTTGAGAAATCATAGAAAAAATATAAAAAAAAAAACTAAAAAATCTTTGAAAAAAAAACTAAAATCGGTGAAATTTTTATTTTTTGAACTTTTAAATGGTGATTTCTTGATATTAACCTATCTAAATTTGATGAGTTTTTTTTTATTTCAATTCAATGGGATTATAGAATCAAAATAAAAAAAATTTATTGAATTTGAATAGCTGGTTGTCAAGAAATATTCATTAAAAGCTAAAAAAAAGTTGATAACAGTTTTTTATTTATAGGAGCCAAAACTTTGAACAAAAATTATTTGGCACTTACCTAGTCAAATTCGATTAACTTTTTTTTATTTTAATTCTATATGCTTATAGTATTAAAATAAAAAAAATTATTCAAATTTAACTAGGTAAGTGCCAAGTAATTTTCATTAAAGTTTGGTGTCTATAAATATAAAACTGTGATAAAATTTTTTTTTTAACTTTTAATGAATATTTTTTTCACAACAAGCCATTCTAATTTGATAATTTTTTTGAGTTTAATTTTTTATTGTACCTGCAATGTATTGCACCCCTAGCTATATCTCAAAATTTTACTAGAGTAACCCTGTCATGTGACTAACAAAAAATATTCATTACACAATTTTACCTAACCCTAATCTAAACCCTAACCCTAACCCTAACTCTAATCCTAACTAATCGTAACTTTACTTAAAATTTGCTATATCTCAAAATTTTACTAGGGTAACCCCTGTCGTATAACTAAGTAAAAATGCTCCTTTTACAATTTTACCTAACTCTAACTATAACACTAACACTAACTTTAACACTAACCCTAACACTAACTATAGGGGTGCAATACATTGCACCCTGCAATAAATTATAAAACCCTTTTTTTATTATAATTTTATAATCTCACAGATTAAAATAAAAAAAATATCATAAAATTTAAATAGTTTAATATCATTTAAAGTTCAAAAAAAAAAGTTTACTAATTTCAATTTTTTTCTAAGATTTTTGGTTTTTTTTTAAAAAAACATTTTGTGACAATTTCTCAAAAACTACTAACCCAAATTTAATAAACATTTTTTTTATTTTATTTCAATAATATTTTGAAATTAAAATAAAAAATCTTACTAAATTAAATCATGTAGTTATTGAGAAATCATCGTTAAAAGTTTTAAAAACTTCTAAGTTTTATTATAGGATCTTCAATACACATATACATAGATATTACACAAACATGCTTGATGATTGACAAACCAAGCACAGATTCTAATTTCGTCTACAATATACTTCTTCTATTTCTACAAATCTTTATTATTTTGCTAACATTATAGCTTATTTTAATATTATACAATTCTTTACTTATTCAATCTCTTCAATTTTTCTAAATACTATCCCACAAGCTATAAAATATATTTCTTAAAAACTTCAAATTTCAACAATTAATATGATCTTTTTTTGTTAAATTTCCAAATATCTAAAACTTCTGATTTATTCTCACCTTCTTCCAAAATAATTTCTAATTAAGTACCTGAAATCTCTGATTCTTTATCTTTTCTTTTTAAAGTTTTCTTTTCCTGTTTTTTTTTTTTTTTTTACTTTTCTAAACTTTTTTTTAAATTCAAATTATAATTTCAACCTATTTACTCAAAACTTATTTTCATTTTTAATAACAACTTCAACCTTATTTTATTTCAAACAATCAAATAACTTATTATATAACTGAACAAACAATCAAAATTTATATTCTAGCTACATTTTTACTATTATTAATCTTGCCAATGCTTTCTGCTCATCATAATATTCTTATTATTTTTAATTTTTGTAAGAACTTTTCTTTCTGATTATGCAAAAAACTCAAAATATGACTATTAGAATCTTGCCCTAATTCTTGTTCATATATACAATTATTAATTTCTTCTAATCTTTTTTTCACAATATCTTTCTCATTTTATAAACTATAGTATTCTCTCTTAGTTATTTTGACCAACATATACAATATAAATATATACTTTTTTACTCTTCACAGGTTCAATAAATACATAAAGGATACATACCGGTATCCCTTTATCATCTCGATATCTATCCTTTATGTATCCATTATTAATCTGTTTTGCTACAGTTATTTGGCGGATCTATGGTAACATAAAGAATAGATATCGGTACAAAATAAAGGATAAATATTAGATAAATAAAGGGTATCTATTATTATCCCGATATCGATTCTTT